>VMDO01000815.1:20719-174276 GCA_007922755.1 Pedetes capensis
GTTCACTTAAAATAATTTTCTCTAATTCCATCCATTTTGCTGCGAATGACCCTATTTCATTTTTCTTGATTGCTGAATAGTATTCCATTGTGTATATATACCATATATATAGTATACCATTGTGTATATGTGGCTGATTGTTTTTTGTGAGTGGATTGCCTGGTCCTTCTCCCAAGTCTTCAGTATCTGGTGTTCCCAGGTGGTCTCCCATCCAAGTACTAACCAGGCCTGACCCTGCTTAGCTTCTGTGATCTGATGGGATTGGACGCCACAGTGCTACAGATGCAGGCAAGATAAGATCTAAGTTACATTTAATCAGAGTTCTAGAAGGAACAGAGACAATACTGAAAGCGAAAATGGTTTAGTAATTTTTCAAAACTGGTCAAATACACGAATGTACAGATTCAAGAAGTCTCCTTTAAAAAAATTTAAAAATTAAAAAATTTAAAAAAACTCAAATAAAAAGAAAAAATTTAACCACTTCATGCACCAGTCATTTTCTGTCATTTCTTAACTCCAAGCACACCCTTCTGTTCTCCATTACACTGGAGCTGTAACTCTAAACTACATTGGCAGATTCCTTTACCATCTGGCTTCCTTTTAGGACCTGCCAATAAAAGCCATGAGCTTAGATGGCAGTAGATGGATAGAGTTGCTCTAGACTCAGTGGTTTTTTTGCATGGGAGATGGTTTTATATATTAAGCCCCTGAGATTTAGAGATTATTTATTATTGTAGCATAAGCCGGTCTTATCCTAATAAAATACACACAAAAATTTTAAGTAGCCTGATACTTCATACTACATATAAAAATAAAACTAAAAGACAAGGACTACATAGCATCTGTCTACAGCCACACTACCCTGGTGTCCAATCTTGTTGGATCTTGGAAGCTAAGCAGGGTTGGACCTCGTTAGTACTTGGATGGAAGACCACCTGGGAATACTGGGTGCTGCAGGCTTGGAAAAGGGACCCAGCAGCCCACTCCTGAAACAGTCAGCCATCAGAAACCCTATGAATAGCAGAGAGGCAGTAACATAGTCCTGGGTGTGGCATAGTGTCCGGGAGCGTTTTGTTCTGTTGTACATAGGGTTGCTATGAGTTGGACCCGACAGCACCTAACAAAACATACAGCATTTAGAAGAAAACATAGGAAATATATTCATGATCTTAGGGTACAGAAGATGTCTTAAGACATTAAGAAACCATAAGTCAAGAAGTAAAAGCTTGATAAATCTGACAGAAAAGAACTTCTGTTTATCAAAAGATAGAACCAAGAGTGAAGACAAATCACAAAACACAGGTTTGGAAAAGGTAACAAAGGATCTTGTATATATATTAAAAGTTTCCATGAATTAGTAAGAAAGACCTAGGAAGAAACCTTATGACTAATAAGCATATGAAAAGATGTTCAACTTCATTAATAATCATCTTAAAAATAGATATTACCATACATGTACTCTCAAGTAGAGCTACTGTAACAAAGTACCATACACTACGTTAAATGATCTGTTTATTTCTCACATTTCTAGAGGGTGCAAAGTCCAAGATCATGATGAAGGCCTGCTTCCTGATTCATAAATAGCCATCTTCTTGCTGTGTCTTCACATGGCAGGAATAGGGATAGATCTCTCTGGGGTCTCTTAGATGAGCATTGATCCTTTCATAAGCACTCAATTCTCATGACCTAATTATCTTCCAAAGGCAGCACCTTCTAATACTATAACATTGGGGATTAGTATTTCAACATAAGAATTTGGGGTTGGGGGACACAAACATTCAGTCCATAACATGCACCAACCTACCTTAAAATGCAAACATATGATAATATCACACAGGGAAGAAAGGTAGAATAACAAGATCTTTCATTGACTCCTGGTGAGAATGTGAGTAACCACTTTGCTATGAGTTGGACAAACACCCACACATATACATACATACATATGTATACATAAACAACAGGCTAGAGAGCAGAGCAGAAGCCAGTACAGGAGAGCAGAAGGAGAAACTCCTTGTTGGGACAGCTGCCTATAAGACTGCCTGGGAGCATATGCCATTCCTGTAAGCCAACCCAACCGACTTGAGAGGAAGAGAGGACTACTTCTCTAAGGAAGCCCACTTGGGAGGGAGTCAGCAGTGATATAGCTTGGAGACCTCTTGGCGGGAGGAAATTCCTCCCCTTGGTGTAGCTATACATAAAGGCTCTCAATGAATCACTCATATCCCTGTATAAACTCCCCAATGAACTCATGGTTCACAGAGTTTAATGTCATATGTCATTTGGTCTGTCTGCATTACCTTTGATTTTCATGCAACAAGATAAATCTTAAAAACAATGTTGAATGCAAAGAAGCCAAACACCCCAAAATGTATAATCTGATTCTGTTAGCATAGAGCTCAAAATCAGCAGAAATGAAATAACTATGTATTTAGTGGTCTAGTCACAGGCAGTAAAACTACAAAGATAAGCATACCATAAATCACTAGGCCATAGTTACCACCAAGGCACCGGGGTCAGGGAAGGAGATATGATCTAGGAGAGGCTCCTGAGCAGATCCGGAGGTACTGATTGGAAAATGTTCTTGTCTCCAGCTGGGTGGTGGGGACAGGTGCTTCTGCTCACCTTCACATTCTCTAAAGGACACTGCTGTGTGCTTTGAATAATTCTGTATGTACATCCCAAAATTTAAAAGTGAGAAATTTTAAATCACAACAGATCCCAATCATGAACATACATGCCCTCTATGTTTTCTGGGAAACAAGAAGAAACTACTTACCTCCACTTTCCAGAAAAGGACATTGAAGCTGAGAGACACACAGGTTGAAACCAGGCCTAGACCCCAAGGCTAGGGTTTCAACACTAACACACTCATCCAGACTCTACCTACAATGCATACAAAATGGTGAATGTGGTAAAAGCTCCCGGGTCTTAAAAAAAATACTCCAAATAAGGCTCTTACAGGCTTCTGGCAGGGACATTTTATTTTTTGGTTAAAGCCACAACAAACAAATGCTATAAAAACAAACATGTAAACAAGATATCAGAACTTTGGTTCACTGAAACATCTCACACCTAAGACATCTGAGGTACAAAGGCACCTTGCTAGGTGCTAGACAGTCTGGCTCTGCTGCAGCCACTCCAACAGTCCTTGGGGCCAGAGGTGCCATAGGCTGACTACAAAGGCTGGGACCCAGGTCACCAGGGACCCAGACCAGTGTACTCTCTCCCCTTCAGAAGACTCCTCCAACAACCTGACTGATTGGAGCTGGAACATACAAAGTTGTCTATCAGATGAATTTGAAGATGGCTGGGGGGCCAGGAGGGGCAAGGGCAGAAAAGGACGTCAGTCAACTTCTGTTGATCCACAAGGCCTCAAGAACTCCTGTCCTCGTTCATGGAACCACTTATTGGAAACTGTGGACAGAAAACAAGTATGTTACAATTCCGGTGGTCAGTTCAGCAGTCAAAATTAATGCGCTCTCCATGATGCCCCTGCACCATGCTCTGGGAATGAGACTCAAGTTGCTCATGAGCTGCCAAGGAAGACATGCAAGCCTGCAGATAGTTGTACAGAACTCTACTGGTGACAAGATACATGTGTGGGTTGCCATGGGAACACAGCCAAGGGGCTCTGATGATGTTAGGGAAGATGAGACAGGACTAGACAGTGAAGCTGAATAGAAGTTGTCATGGGAAGAGATGGTTCTCATACCAATAAGGATGCAGAAAGTGGGAACAGGATGAGGAAATCATCACAATGGGAACCACTTCGGAAGCTATCAAGGACCTCAAGAAGCGTGATTAGTGCACACCTGTAATCCCAGCCACTTAAGAGGCTGAGGCAAGGAGATTGCAGGTTTGAGGCCGGTGGCAGCCTTTGCAACTTATCAAGACCCTATTTCAAAGTTTAAAAAAATTTAATATGGGACTGAGGGTGTGGGTCAGTGGTGGGGCACTTGCCCAGCATGCACAAGGCCCTGGGTTCAACCCTTAATACTGCAAAAAAATAATAATAAATCTGATATTACTGGGGGATGGCAGGTAGAAATTGAGAAGTGGGGGATGAGGAAGCCTGTCAGCATTGTGGAGGTCTTGGCCATCAGCTTCAGGCCCTGTGGGCCAGCAGATACAATGGTATGTTGTGGGCAGCATAGCAGCAGAGCTGTGCCAGTACTGTCACCTAAGGCCATGTCTCAAACACACATGAACCATGATTCTGTTCTTCAAACACAGGCTCCCTTACAAGGAATAAAAAAAAAAACTAACACACTACTAAAGTCATGGTAGTGGCATTGTTAGGTACCACCAAGTCGGGTCTGACTCATAGCAACCCTCATCGTATTTTCAATGGTCCATTGTTTTGGGAGTTAGATTGCCAGCATCCTTGTCCTGTTTTTGTAGTGCTGGGGATCAAAACCAGGGCCTCTGAGGGTGCAGAACAACACTCTAGCAACTGAGCCAAATCCCTGGCCACTAAAGTCATAGAGATTTTAAAATATAACTTCAAGCAATATGTGCTTAACTGAACAAATTGTCTATAAAACTTATGATAAAGAGCACCTATAGCTAAATGTTTTCGTTAAAATATGCAGTGTTTACAGCCTGTCACATTCATGTTACACTTGAGCCATCTAGTAGGCTACACTAACATTTCCTTTCTTATACAACTTTTCCCCCCTAAAGTCAGCAACTGCCTCCTTTTCTTTTCCATTTGCCTAATTTTCTGTGAACCTATCACTGTTTACTGCCTGAAACTCCAATGGCTGTAAATTCGTGCAATCGCTTCATCACATCCCTGCCCAGGCCTCTCCCAGCTCATCACAGCTCCTTGCAGGATAAGGCTCAAGCTTCATCCTCTGTGGCTTGGTACCAGCCTCCAGCCTCATGTCTTGGTTCCTGTGCTAGAGGCCTCCCCTTCTTCAAGTGACAAAACAGCTATCCCCCACACCTACAAAGCTATTGCAACCTGTGCCTCATTCCATGTGCATCTGGCTTGCCTGGGACACCTTTTCCCTCTTTGCTTCCAGCTATCCCCTGGGCTCTCTCAGAGCCCTTGCCAGAGTCCACCCCTCTGGAGGGCTACCCTGGACCTAGGATGCTTATGCCACCCAAGGCCTCCTCAGCATCCCGAGAGTGGCACCTGCCAGTTGAGTGGACAGCTGCATGACAACATGGTACCTCCAGTTAGCAGAGGAAACCCTCAGAAGGAGACGGGCTTGGCTATGTGCATGTTTGGAGGCAGCTGTCACACAGCTCAGAATCTAAGGCCACCCATCAATTCCCAGGCTGAGACGACCACAGTCAACACCACCCCTCAAGCCACTCACCCCACTTGCAGCCTACAAGCACAGGGCAGGCTGCATGTCTCGTCCGGTAGTCACCTTCCCCACTGCGCAGAAGGTTGTACCAGAATACAGCTGTGCCCTGGGAAAGAGATGGCCTTTCAGAATACATCCTTAGAGACCAGGCTCCGTCTGATCTCCTGCAGTGAAGCCTGGAACTGACTGGATACAGGACCCATCACAGTCAGGCTGCACTCACACCCTTGGAATGTGCCTCAGCTCACACCAAAGCCCCACAGAACCCTTGCCCTGAGCACAAACACCTATGCTTTCCAGGGCACAGGTGCACAGGGTTCTGTGACTCCAGCAGCAGAGAAGTTTCCCAGAAAGCACCTACTTGTCATGGTGGGGTGGGAGTTTATAAACCCACCTTCCCCTGAAGGGACCTCCCTTCTCATCCCTTCTCCTGAGGAGAACCCTAGGACCACAAGCCCAGGAGGGGGGAAGGGGCTAAGTCACATTATAGTAATAGTCAAGTAGGCCAGGCAGTGGGACTTGAGGACCTGGGCAATGTTTGAGCCTTGCTTCAACCTCTGACCCACAAGAATCAGACTTACCTTCTTAGGCCAAATTGCAGCCCCGAGATCAGGGAAGACGGTGGCACCACCAGCTTCTACATCACTCATCTGGGAATATAAGGCACAGAGGTTGGCCCCTCGACACAAGGATCTCAGAGCAACTAAGTCATAAAGGGCATGACAATATGTGCAGATCACCCTGCTCTGAGCTTGAGTGGCACTGCATGGAGACTCTGCTCCACGGACAGCCCTTCAGCCAACATTCTTCCCCCACGCCCCTTAATCGGTGTAGTTCAGCAGGGCAGTCTCAATGCCCTGGGCATTCAAGAGCTGATGCCCGCAGGGGACCCAAATCTGGGCTGTCCTCAAATGGGAGCAATCTGGACTCTACTCACAAAAGACCTGTCCTGACTCCCATGTCTTGAATCCCCATCCAGCTTGGGCCTTGCCTAAGCTACTGAGCCAGGAAAATGCCCTGACCAAGAACTCCCTGTGGCCTCCACTCCCAGGCGTGTCTGGCTGCCTGCAAGGGCTGTTTCTCTGGCTCTCCCAGCTTGCTGCTGCAGTCAGACTCTCACTTTCCCAGATTGCCACCCTCTGGGTGGGCAGGTGCAATGCTTGGTCTTTAGAGGCCCCACTTTGTCCTGTCGTGAGGCCTGAAATTGAACTGGACACCAGACCTACAGCAGCGAGGCTGCACTCACACCCTCAGAATGTGCCTCGGCCCACGTCAGAGCACCACTGCTTTCTCAGCTGGCTCTTACTTCACGTTCTTTTGCCTATACTGTAGTAAAAATTGGAGCTAAAAAATATTTCCACATACCAGACTGACTAAAGGGCACTCCATAGACACGTGGTAAATTGATAAGATGAAAACCCCTGATGGCTTCCCCAGCCCTGGGGGCTAAACCCAGGGACACCCCAAGACCTGTTTGTCTTACCACGTCTCCCTCCAGACACACTAGCCTTTTTCTATTTTTCCAACATCTCAAGCCCTTTTCTCTTCCAGCCCTACTCACACCCTTTGCTCTGCCAGAAATACATTCCACCAGCCAATTTCCACTCAACCTTCAAGTCCCAACCAACACATTACGTCCCAAGGGAGGCCTTTTCTGAATGCCAGGCTGGGGCTGCTTCTTCACAGTGTTTGTCTCCATAGTAACTAAATAACAATCTCTCCTATGTTTAAAGTAAATCTCTCATATTAGACCTGGGGACAAGTGTCCCAAGAGAGGCTACATATGCCATACTTACCAGCATACCCCCAGCACAGTCCCCAGCACACAGTAACCACACAGTTAAAATTCAAAGGAAAAAGTGAACAGCCTCTCTGCCTCTTTGGAGAAAGCCCTTGCAGCAAGGGCAGAGGAAACTGTTCCTCAGGTGAAACGCAGCCTAGGGATTGGAGTGGTAGGAAGCAGGCCACCCAGCCTCTAGGGAAACAAGGGCAGCTTTCATCTAAGAGCACTTCATGGCTTCCTCCTCACTCTGCTGCTAGGAGGGAACCCTTCAAGGTACTCATCCCAGAAGTCCAGAGTAGCACTGTGCCTATCAAAAAGGAGGTAGAACATGGGTGAATCTTGATGATACAGTGCTAAGTGAAATCAGCCAGCCATGAAAAGACAAATACTCTGTGATTCCACTTACATGACATCATGTGAAATGAATAATCAAAATTGTAAAGACCAAAAAGTAGAATGGTGGTTGATGAAGATGAAGGGAGGGGAATCTGGAATTGCTGTTTAATAAGAATAGAGTTTCAGTTTTACCAGATGAGAAGAATTATCTTGATGGATGGTGGTGGTTACACAGCATCAGGAATATATTTATTACCACTGAAGTACACTTAAAAATGATTAAGGTGATAAGTTTTAGTTATGTGTATTTTACCACACACACAAAAAAGTAAAATAAAAAAAAGGTGGAGGTAAAAAAGAGCCAGGGATAAAGTCCAGGCTGGGGCTAGGGGTGGGAGGCCACACACATGGGAACAAAGGCCAGCTCTCTCTACTATAGCCAAAAAGGGTGCTAAGGGACAGAAGGACCATTACACTATAGCTGGGGCTATCAGCCCTGATGGGGAGGAATATAAGTGAGCCCTCTGGACCCAGGGTCCCCTTAGGGCCCATAAGCTGCACACATCATACTCACGTAGTTTAAGAATGTGGCCACACGATTCCCAGTCCCTAAATGCTTGAAAGCATCTTGCTCATCGTTCTATAAAATTAAGTGAGAGTGAACTAGTGGGCCTACCCCTGATACTTACATAGTTAAGAAACGTCGCTAACCTATTTCCCTCCGTTTTGAGGCCGCTGTCAAAAGGTCGCTGCAACAGACAAAACTTTCACCCAAGTTCACAACCCACTCCCACCCCCCAGAGGTCTAGGGCCAAAGGGGACAGGGGAAGGTAATAAGTGTGTATTCCATAAAATGGCCAGGAATATGGGCCAAGGGTACAAAGGAAACTCTGACCAGGGCATGGAGAGGGGAAAGGGGGCAGCAAGAATTTTAACAAAGACCTAGTGAGGTCCTTTGCTTTAGAGTCAGGGCAAAGAATGACAAGGTTAGGGCAGGGGAAACACTCCCCACATCTACAAGACATAGCCAGGCCCCACTGGGTTCTGCAAGTCCCAGGATCCCAGTTTTGGGCTTCACCAGTAACAAAGAGTTTCCTGGTGAGGCAGGAGGTGGGAGGCGGGTGGTGTGGAGGCCAAAGTGTTACAAGAACCTCCAGCCTTCTCAAACCAGCCAGAACAGGGCCCTTTGAAAGCATTTAGGATTTAGGCCTTACCCTTGAGAAGTCAAAGTGCGGCTCATACTGTCCTCCCATTCCATAATTTGCAACCTAGTGAGAAATAACACAATTGGACCTTGTCAGCAGCATGAACAGCCGCAGAGTAGCCTGTCTCTTCAGGGATACCATTTCCCCAGGCCTGAAAACAATCAGATCCCCCAAAAGCAGCCTAAGGTGGAGGACAACCATGTCCCACCAGCACAGTACAGCAAGTGTCTAAGCCTACAGCCTATAGCTGTGTCTAAGAGTAAGGTAATAGCAGAAATGTGGTTCCCAAAAAGAACAAGATGGGTGACCTGCAGATGGCCACTGTGGAGAAGCTCCAGCCCTTCAAGGACACTCAGACGGCAGCAGAGGGGGTCCTTCTTGAAGCAGGCCCTGACCTGGGCCCTGTTTGTTTGGGAGACAATGAAAAGGTGATCCAGAGGAAAGCAAACAACAAACTCAAGACTGGGATTTTTTGGTTTTTGAGAAAGCGTCTCAATATATTGCCCAGGTTAGCCTCAAATTCTGAGGCTCAAGCAATTCCTCCTGTCTTAGCCTCCCAAGTAGCTAGAACTACAAGCACATGCTACCATGCCTGGCTTGGTTCCTTTTTTTAACGCTAGATTCAGACCTACTCAGCGCCTGGCATTGCTCTTGCTGCTGTTTCCCAGCAGCCTGCTCCTAGTCATGCCGAGTAGAGCAAACATATCCCATTCCCTCCCACAGCAGTGAGTACTTCTGCATCCATATGAGGCAGCTGACATGGCTGGCCAAGGACTGCTGCACTGTCTCAGCACCTTCAGGATGAGCCTGGATCTGCAGCAAGTCCTGAGCAACAGCAACAACCAGGTGTCATCTGTTGGCCTGGACACTGTAAGGCCTTCCTGAATAGCTTATGGTCACAATGTAACATCCTAAATCCCAACAGTTACTTTAGCTTCAGCAGTTACAAAGAGAGGCAGGGCAGAGGACAAAGTACAGAAAGTGGCACCACCAGTGTCTACCCAGCAACAACTAGCTACTGTGTCTTACTGAAATCCTAAAACCTCTTGGGGCTCAGCCATTAGTTCTCAGGAAGCTGGTACTTTTTGTATATCCTTTTTGGCAATTCCAATAGTCAAGTGAGGAACGTTGCAAAGTTGACAATAACAAAGACCTTTAGATACGGGAGAGAAAGGGAGGGTGGGCTTTACAAGACAGGAAATCCTCTTGTTGGAACACAAACAGTACTTGCCAAATATAATGAAATGTAAAATTTGGACAGTACAGTCTTCAGTGTCTACAAAAATAAAAATTTTGACAGGAAGAATCAGTGGATGAAAATATGCTGTCATCCACAGCTTCAAGCTTCAAGGTGCCTGCACCACAACCACCTGAAATCCTGTCAATACCCCAAGGGGGCCTGGTGCAGGAGGTGGTCCTATGGTTGGCAGCAGGAAAGGGAAGGGCTAGACTGAGTCTCTGACAAAGGGGCTATCACAAATGCTTTCAGAAATGTACTTTTCCTTTGGACCCATTCTAGTCAAGAACTGGAAGAAAATTCTAGACATGACAGTGATGAGTGTACCAAGGGACCCAAGAAAGTTTGATCACTGCTTGTTTCTAAGCCTGCAGAGAATGACTGCACTGTCCAACCCTTCCACGCCTTGGAACTTTCAGATCTTACGTAGTGAAAGAAGTTGCATTGCTATAGGTGATTCATCTTTTAATAGTTTGGAGAATTAATATGATCACGTGCTGATGTCATTATGTCTACACTCTTAAGCTGTCCCCATATAAGTATAAAAATTATGGGAACTGCTGGGTTTCAGTGATCAGATTCACCACCCTAGCATACTCAAGTCCTCAGACTTATACACTTTTAATAATAAGCAACTGTATATTAAAACTATTCCCGTGAAGAGGTATTCATTTGAATCTTAAGTCTTGTTATTATAAAGTAGTCACCCACTCAAAAGACATAAGTATTTAGGATGTTGAGACCAGAGTGAAGGAAAAAAAAATAATAAAGCTAGGAATCACTTTTTCTGATGAAGCTGACAGCATCAAGTTAGAAGTCTTGCATCTTAGAGGATCTTAGAGGTGCAGCATCTTCTTTTCTGTGAGAAAGGCCCTTCTCCAACTCACAAGAAAGCCTCAAATCCCCTTTTTCTTTCCAAAGGTTTATAAGGAACATATCAACTAGAGTTGAAAGAGCGTTAACAGAGAGAAGAACCTGCATCTTTCCAGATGCCTGCAGCATTTCCAAAAGGACCCTGATGTGAGGGCAGTTGCTGGTGCCATTTTCCACACCCTAGCAGTCATTGAGGAGTGAGCACTTAGAAACAGGGGCTGCAACCCAGCTTCCTGTTTCCCAGACCAGGTAGGATCAAAACTCTCACAGCACCACTGGCTGGCAAATGAAATGTAAAGACAGTTCCTAGAGGAAGAATGCAAACAAAAATGGGGTTTCAGCTGCTTGGTAAGGGCATCCTGGATCCCTCCACTGAGAGACGTGACTTTGAGACACCACATGACTGAGCTACAGTACAAGAGGCCAGACACGATGAACCCAAGGCTGTCACAGAAAAGCCAGGAGCAAGAAGCTGCTGTCTTCCACAGATCAGAGTAACACAGGTGCACAGAGCACAGCTGGAACGCTACCCAGGACTGCACCAGAGGCACAAATCCTATCAACGCAGCCCTCTGGTCCATGGTACCACATCAGCCAATCAAGCCGACTGCTGCCCTTAATCAGTTCGTGAGAGGTCTAAACACCAGCTCTGATGTGGAAGAAGCAATGGCAGATGTCTTAAAACAAGAACAGCAACAACAAAACACCCTGCTCTGAGAAGGTATGAATCAAGATAATGGCAACAGGGGCACATCTAATGCATGGAGAGGTCCTATCGCTCTTGAAGTAGTGGTGATCTCATACACATGAGGCACAGGGGAGATGTGACAGAAGTCCTAAATTGACATGCTTGTCTGCAAAACTTATTTAGAACACTAAATTGGAGTTGAACTGAAAAAAACTTATTAAAGTGTTCATAAAACTGTTTGCAAGGTAATAAATATGATTTTGAAAGCTCTTGTGGACTTTATACAAATCCATAACTATAGCCTTCAAAGTTGGTTCTCTGGTTGCTAATACAGTTACCAAAAAAGGGCTAATTTGCTTGGATGTGCCCAAGGAAAGCTTTAGAGAACCTCTTCCAAATGAACTTCAGTCAATATTCTAATGAAATCTACAGCTGCTCAGACCCAGATGCCAAGCCTAAATGTGAAGGTTGCTATCTTTAACAGAAATTCTGGTCAAAACAGAGAGATCCCGGGGCCTAGAAAGTTGCCAGTGAAGCTTTTCTGATGGTATCTCAGATCGTCAGTTTTACAAAAGAATACAGAAATTCTGATGTTTGGCAAAAAGCACAGCCAGTGCTGATTTGATTCAATGCCCATAAGGACACACTGTGGAGGAGCTCTGCCCAAAACCTTTCAGCATGGTGCTGCCATGTTTCTTCACAACCACCTTTGAAGGAAGCCAGGGGCCCAATGGGAGTACTTTGACCAAAGCATCCCACCTTCACCAGCTACCCAGCGCTGGCCTCCCACTTCTAGCAACTCATCAGAGAACAGTTCACTGTATCTCCAAGTATCTTGACTATGATACAGAACCATGACCTCTGAAGATATTTCCAGCTCTCTCAGAGGTATCTCAGGAACATTTAAGATTTGAGCTTCTGTAGTGAAGAAGCCATTAAGGAGCCTGCCATGCACACCATTAATTCCTGGCTCCTAGCCTGGCTCTTGGGCACACAGCAGATGCTCAATCAGTATTTGTTGAATATTAATCATTGAATTCAGCAGGCATGATCAATTCTGGTTTCTCAACATGAGATTACTCCACACTCACAGCATTAAGCAATTACGTAGTTTACTAGGTTAGTCTTCCTAGACTCAGTCTGGATACCTTGAGAAACATCTAGCCAGGCAGGCCCCCTCCCCAGTTGCTATGGTCCCAGGGACCAGCTGTACCTGCAGTAGTTCTGCAGTCTTGACTGTCAATCCTGTGATGTGCTGCATCCGACGATTTACTCGGGCCACAACAGGGTCATCACCCTCCTCCAGCCAGGAGCTGGATCAAAGAAGAGAGCAGAGACAATGGGAGGGCAGGCTTAGGTGAGGTCCAGTGCTCCTTTCCCAGCATGGATAGACAGTCTAGGGTGAGATCTTCAAGACAGGGAGGAGGTGACAGCAGGCAGGAGAAGCCAAGCCACCATTGCATGGGTAGGCAATGAGGAGCTCTGGAGCTGGGATCTGAGTAGCCATCCCACCACCACCGTCTCTGCTTACCTTTTGGAAACCCTGTAGCTGGCAACAGTGAGGACTCCTGTCTTGGGATCACGAACAGTGGCCCGTGCAAGCTGGAAGTTAGAAAGAGAGGGCAGATTTATCCTTCCAGGTCTTTTGTGTTTTCCCAGAGGGCACTGGGACCAGATATGCCACCCACATCAGTAGGGGAGCAGCTTCACAGGCAGTGGCTCTAGCCAAGGGCCCACAATTCTGAATGCCAGGTGAGCGCAGGAGTCCAAGCCCTCCACACTCCCTCTGATCTGTCCACCCTGGCTACTCCCCTACTTGGTCACCACTCATCCCTCCTCCTACCCAGGCCTGTGCTGCCTGTGCGGTTACACCGAGGGATTCTGTGGGGTCTGTCCAAAATCTGCCTGGACAGTTATCTTCCTCACCAGGCCCACACACTACTCCTGGCTGAGCTTAGCTGTGCCACCATCGCTGAGCCTCAACCTGTGTGCAACTCTGGACTCGGTCAAGTTCCACCATCCTTCTGAACCTCAGTGGCCCACTCTGCCAAAAAAATATATCCAAACACTCCTGCCGCACCACCTCACACTGAGCTTTCCTCTGTTGCCAGCAGAGGAAAGACAGATTGTGCAGACTTGACTTCTCTGGAAGCCTCGAAAATTCAGATGATAAAGCCAGGAGGGGATTCTACAAGTTGAAATAAGTAAACCGCTACCTAGAAGCCACACTCCCCATTCACTGCCACATATACACACCCTTATACACACACTCCCCATTCACCTCCACATTGTTGTTGTTGTTGTTAGGTGCCGTCGAGTCGGTGTCCGACTCATAGCGACCCTCATAGGGTTTTCAATGGCTGAGTGCTTCAGGATTGCCTTGGGAGTGGATTGCCAGGCCCTTCTCCCATTTTTGCGGTGCTGGGAATTGAACTTGGGGCCTCAGAGACTGCAGCGCAGCGCTCTACCCACTGAGCTAAATCCCAGCCCCACCTCCACATATACACACCCTTATACACACATTCCCCATTCACCTCCACATATACACAGCCTTATACACATACACACACACACACACACTCATTCATCTCTACATATACACATCCTTATACACATACACACACACCTCCTTCACCTCCACATATACATACCCTTATACACACACACACTCATTCACCACCACAGATACACACCCTTATATACACAAGGGCTAGGGTTTAGCTCAGTTGGAAGAGTGCTGTCTGCACTCTCTGAGGACCCAGGTTCAATCCCAAGCACAACAAAAATGGGAGAAGGATGTGGCAATCCACTCCTGAAGCAATCCCAGAACATTCAGCCATTAAAAACCCTATGAGGGTCACTATGATTCAGACCTGACTTGACGGCACCTAACAATAACAAAAGACATATACACATACACTTACACCCCTCCCCTACCTCAGATCCCCAGTATCCATAAAGAGGCCTCAGGACATTTCCAGAAGGGACCTACTGCCCAGAGCTAGCCCCCATGGCAAAGGTCTACGTGCTTCAGCCATGGGTGGTCCTAAAGGCCTCACATGGGTGGGACCATTGGCCTGGATACCCCCTCCTCAATAACACTTCCCTTTGCTTTTGATAAATATAACCAGCCACATAATTGCAACATAGCATGGATAAGCTTAATGTCCTGTGGGAGCTCAGCCACAGGGTCAAGAACGGCTTCCTAGGAAGGGGCCACCTAGCTGAGACCTGAACATTACAGGAACAGAGAGCAGGGATGCAGAGCCCCCAGGGGTGAGAAGGGTCTGGCACTGACTGCAGGCTAGAGGTTATGTGAAGCAGTGAGATGAGACTAGGTGGAGGAGGCAAAGAGGGGCCCAGGTCTGATGCAACCTTATGGCCAACAAGCAACAAGGAAGGCTTTACACAGGGGAGGGACATTCACAACCGAATGTAAGAAGGATCACTGCAGACACTTTGTGGAGAATTGACTAAGAAGGGGTTGAGGTAGAAGGAAGACTAATGAGAGGCCATGACAGAGGCCAGGACAAGAGAAGATAATGGCCTGGGCAGGAGGTGGTGGAAGGCATGGAGAGAGTGGAAAGGGTAGAAGTCTGGTCACGGAGTGAAACCGACCCACCCGGACACTGGGCTGCTGTAACCTGTTCTAATTAGGTAGCCAGAATACCCAGGACAGATGGCCTTCCTGAGCTTAGCTGACGCTGGCCCCTCCCTGATAAGAACTGCTGCCACAGCCAGACCCCATCCAAACATCTGAGCCTCAGGGTTGGCCTGGTGCCCAAAATGGGCAGCTGTGCTCTGCCCTCGGGACAGACAGAGCTATTCTGAAAGCAGACTGGGGACCCACAGGCAGCAGCCAGGCATTCCCCACAGGCCAAGTTAAGCTCACTGGCCCCACTTCAAAGCCGCAATAGCATCTGTCTCTCACAGCCTCCGGAAAGGAGAGGTCACCTCATAACGACCAACACATTTGGCTGATCACATGGTGCCTGTTCAAAGACAAGTTTTCCCAACACTCCCTACCCCACCCCTGCCACACATGTGTGAATGCACGGAAGTGTACTCAGTGTCTGACTGAGCAAGAGGTTAGGAATCTCTCAGGGGATTTGGGTATGACAGGACAACCTTCACCTGGAAAACAGTGAAGTAGGTTTCTTCTCTGGAGGACTTGGGAGCTGGCCCAGGAAGTGGAAAGAGGGCTTCTCCACACACTAGCCAGATTCTCCCTCAGCCACATCAATGATACAAACAACAGACCCTAAACCCTATAGATGTCCTTGGACTGCAAACCAAGGTGGTTCAAAGGGGAGGTCCAGGGGTCAGGATAGCAACCTATTTCAGGTCTCTCCCTGAGTGTTGGGCCTCCAGACCACCACAGCCACTACAGTTCTATTAGGAGCAGAGCAACAGAGCATCCAGCTAAATCCTCCCTCCCAATGATCAGCGATGAGAGAAAGCTGGGGAAATAGCAGTAAGCAGTTCTCTTTGAAGGATGTTAAATGGAAGCAAGCCTTTTATGAAATGGAAATAGAAAAAATAATTTTAAAGCAGGAACTATACCAAACTGACAGCCAACTACATACTTAGTAGCAAAATACCAGAGGAATTTCCAGGAAAATCAGAAAGACAAGGATGCCCATTATAATAATGCTCTTGAAGTTTTGGGCAGTTCAGTAGAACAATAAAAACAAAGGGACTATAAGTATTAGGAAGGAGAAAACAAAATTCTCCTTATTTGCAGATGATAATACTCACTGGACAACCCAAGAGAATCAGCTAAAAATCCCAAAAGAAAGAAGTTGAACCACTACCTATGACTTCCACAAGACAGTTTCCTGGAGGGTGACATGAAGACAGAGACACCGCCAACTTAATAGACACAGCAGTTAGCATATGTTAAGCACTTAAGACAGGTCCTGTCACACTTAAGAACTTAATTAACAGCAGCTGTTGCTGTGAGATATAGCTTTAAAATCAATAGTTTAGCATATAACTGTAAGCTAGTATAATGTCGTTCAGTGCTGTCGAGTCAGTGTCCGACTCATAGTGACTCTACATACAACAGATGAAACACTATTGTCAGTGCTTCTCTGCTATTCATAGGGTTTTCAATGGAGGATTGATTTTTGGGAGTGGGTTGTCAGGTCCTTCTCCCAAGCCTACAGTTTCTGGTGTTCCCAGGTGGTCTTGCATCCAAGTACTAACCAGGCCTGACCCTGCTTAGCTTCCAAGATCTGATGAGATCAAACCCCACAGAGCTATGGCTGCAGGCAGCTAGTATAATAATGTAACTATAATACAATGGAGAAGCAAAGTTACAATAACAAAAATATCCCTAGGAATAAACTTAATGACAAGCACACAAGGCTTCTATAAAGACGTAATAAATGGGGACAGCTGGCGTGCTCCTGTAGAGACAGAAGTTCTCCAAGTCTATGACCTCACTGCTGTCCCAGTCAGTAGGGCCACAGGGCCCTACAGCCCATTTCTTAAAATCCCACCTACACATGGGTCCCTCAAACAAGTGAACTGACACTTGTCACTGTGGCAGGGTCTGCTCCCAGCATGACCGTCTACCACAGCACTTGGCTGTCTACTTTGTTGTCTTCATTTTTCTTTCCACTAGACCACAAACCCACAGGCCAGGCCAAGTCTGCTACATGTCAGTGGACCCAGGCTAGATACTGACAGGACTGACCAGGCAAGCCAATACACTGGCCCCTGGTGCCAGAGTGGAGAGAGAGGGCCACCCGTTAGTGTCCCGGGAGGGACCCACAGGGACACGTACTTTGGGTTTGGCGATCTCCTTGATCCTCTCGATCTCCTCATCAGACATGACATCATAGTACCTGACGATGTGTGGGCTGTCCCACTCATCCTCCTCTTTGAAGGGGGCTATGCGCAGCTGGGGTGCCCCGTTGCCGTGGTGGTACCTACAGAAAAGCCTCTTCTGCCTCCGGGGTGTCTGGGGAACAGAGAGAAGCAAGCCCTGAGCTGAGCGAGCCCTAACCATCAGTCCCAGTCCAGCTGTCCACACACGCTGGACTCACAGCCCACAGCCAGCAGCTGCTCCCTCCCACCCTGCCAAAGAAAAAAAAAATCCCCCCAGCTTAGTGGGCATGAATGATGTCCCATACACCATGTGATTTTCCTTCTCTCTCAAGAACACCTCACATCCATAAGCCCTGTGGCCGAGGGGGCTTTCCTGACCCCTTCCTCAGAGATTGGAGTCGGTCTGACCAGTGGGGCACAGGAGAAGCCTTCCCAAGGGCAGGGCCAGTGGGAGCCAATCAGAGGGGCATGGAAGGAGGCTTCCCACACCTGAGCCTCAGCCAGCGATCCTAGGGCTTTCAAAAGCTAGGGCCACGGACACCAGGCTCCAGCAAGTGCTGCCTCTTTACCACAGAGACTGACCTTCCACTTAACCCTGTGACTTCCCTTGGACCCTGAGACACACCAGTGAGTCAAGCAAAAGTTGGGCACTTGGGGGTGGAATGGGGAGTACATTAATAATGTGGAAGATAGAAAGGCTCCCCAGAGCCTCAGGGAGACAGTCTCCTGTCCCACACCTCTGAGGATACCCACATATCAGCCGTAGCAAAAGCTACCAAGAACTAGGGAGATGCTGAGAAAAGTATCTAGGGACAGTAGAACTTCCTCCCCAAACTTCCCAGAGCCAGCATCCAGGTCCCAGTCTATGTGCCCTGTCCCCTCCTGGGTCTCACCAGTTTGACACCCTCCCCACGACAGAGGCTCTCGTACACCTCCCTCTCAGGCAGATAGTCCATGGGCCTCTCATAGAAGCTTTCCTGGGTTGCCAGCGCAGCTTCTGTCTGATTAGCCAATGGTTTTCTTCTTTCTTCCTCCAACAACCGCTCAAAGTACCGCAGATTCCCTCCAGCTCGCTCATGGCTCGGGTCTAGAAAAAGCAAAGGACAAGAAGGAAAAGGAAACCACAAACATCTGTTAGGTCATTTAGAGAAATTAGGATGTAAGCGGTCTCTCTCCCAGCAGCCCATGTGCATGTCACTTTCCGCCTTCTGCAGCACCTAACCAGGGTGTCCTGGCCAGAGCTGAAAGGCCAAGAAAGGCGCTCCTCAACTTGGTCAGAGATGAAAAAGGGGCATCATCAAAGCAGGCAACACTTAGCCAGCCTTTGATGGGCTTCCTTCTCAGAATTTCTTAGAGGGCCCACGGTCCCAGGACCAGAGAAGAAGCCCTGAGTCCTTCCTGCTCCCCATGAGCGGCTGTGTGCTATTTAAAGCCATTCCCCAGAGTGCAGCTACTATTGGTGACCCCATAGCACACCAGCCACAGCTGGAAGACAAGCTGAAATACTGGCAGAACAGCCATACCTCTGTCTGTCTCATCATAGCATCCAAAGGAGCAGGCATGAAAGATTTCTATGCCACTCCTCAGATAAGGAAAACAAGACCCAAAGATGTGAAGTGACTTAAGTTGACATCCAGAATAAGAATCCTGACTCCCTGTCCAAGGCTCTTACTAACTCGCCTGACAGAATCCACAAAGCTCTCCTCCAACATTAGTCTTGCAGGGTGCTCACAATGCTCACTGACATCAGACTCAGGGCCTCATGGGAAGCAGTGGCATAATGAAGTCTTTTCTGGTCTATGAAAATCCAGATGATGACATTCCCAGGTATTAGTAAGAGGTGGGACAGATAAGTTTTAAAGGCTCAGTGCTTTTGTCCTCCTTCAGTCCCACATCACAAGACACACAAAGCACCAATGCCAGAGCAAGTCCTATTGTTAGACCTGAGGCCACTAATAGTTGGGGGTCACTGTTTATCACTGCAGCAACTGTAAAGTACAGCTTGCCTCTCAAGCTGCTCCTAATGCAGTGAAGGACCCAGCCTTTGCTAGGTCCTTATTTTAAAAAGGGCCTGTGTAGGGCTATAGGTACTGTGACATGAGTATACCCATCAGGCACTAGACAAGGGCTAACACCAGGACTGAAGTGGGCAAGGAGCTAGCTGGAAGGGAGAAGGGAACTAGCTGGAAGGGAATGTCTGAAATCAGTAAGGCATAAGCCAATGGCCAGGTGACCAGTCAAACTGACACAGTCCCAGGGGATGGGTAAGGAGTGTGGCCAGCAGAATCCAGTTCCTTTGCCAGCTCCTCAGCCCCCTCTCACCTTCCCCTAACTTCCTTACCAAGGGAAAGCAGGCGGCGGGTGAGCTCCAGGGCCCGGTGCAGGTCACCCAACTGGAAGACAGCATAGCTAAGGTAGTCCAGCACCTGGGACTTGGCTGTGGTGGCCTCCTCCCCAGAATCCAGCTGCTTTAGCGCCTGCTCCATCCACAGCACCGTGTGATAATAGTCCCCTTCATTGTAGGCTGAGCGGCCCATCCCAAAACAGTCGTCCACACTCAGCATGACCTGATACTTGGTTCCTGCAGCAGGAGAAGCAAATGCTGAGGTTCCAGAGAGCCACTGGATTATGGAGCAAGTGTCTCCCTTTGAGGACAAGCCTGGGCCACTGGAAGGGGGGCATTATCCGACAGAACCCCTTGGGGCTTTACACTACACACCATGAAATGCCACAGACACAGTAAAGATAGGCAGCTTCACCCTGCTGGGCTGGGGTTCACAGCCAATCTCCTGGCCTCACACTCCTCTTCTCCACAGTGACAGGGGATCCCAGGGAGCCTATCCAGGAGTGGCGTTGAGGGGAGTGTGAAGGTCCCGTGAGCCACCCAGGAGATGGTGCCTTGTGGGCAATGGGCCAGGAGAGTCAGGAGAGCAGAGTCAGGAGGGCAGTCAGTCAGCAGTCACCCACTGTGGGCAGAGCACTAACAAGTGATCATGAAGGTAGTTTTAAGCCATGAAGTAGCAGCAGCAGCAGCTACAGGGAGAGACAGGGATTAGGATAGGCTTAAGATGAGACAGACAATGCATGTTCCTCAGAGAATAATTTGAGAAAGCAGAGCCTGTGGACAGCAAGGACTGTGACCCTCCCTGCAAAGCCCAAAACCCACAAATAGCCATCAGGCATGGCTGATAGGACACAGCTGCCTTGGACAGCTCCCTCTGCCCAGGAGGAAACCTCTGCTGCAGGAAGGCAGCTGCTGCACAGACCAGCATCTGTGCACCCTGGAGGCTCAGGAACAGACCTGGGATAGGAAGCTGGAGTCACAGGTCGGCCAGGGATCAGGGAGTTCATGGGTCCCCCAACCCCTCTCCATGAGCCTCCTCCAACTCTGCAGACCCAGGAACCAACCCCGATGGAAGGAGGGTAGCACAGATGAGTTAGCTGGACGAAGTGAGGGCTGTGTGGGCCTCACTATGCACCCACTGGCTGTGTGACCCTGGACACGTTACCCAGCCAAAGTCTCAGTTCTCTGTCTACATAGAGATGACATCTATGTAAATTGGTCTAAATAGAAACAATACCATTGAAAGGGCTAGGGCCAAGAATGCAAAGAGATGCCATAAGAAGACATCTCCTTAGGATGCTAATGACTGGTAACTGTTATCAACATGTCTCACAGATGCCAGGAATGTTAAGAATGGCTCCCAGACAGTCGGCATCCTCCCCAGAAGCCAACTCAAAAGTCTCCTCCCTGGAGAGTGACAGCTGAGCTGTACTGAAGGGCAATCAGACACGGAGTAGCCCAGCTGACATGGTAAAGATGCTCCTGTAGAGGGAGGGGGATGAACAAAGGAGCTGAGCAAGGCAGAAGCTGGCAACAGTGAACAAGGAGGCTGGAGGAAGCGGGACCTCTAAGACCACACATAGGAGGAGTGCGGGTTTATCCCAGAAAGTCAAGCACTGTGATGAGAAATCCAAATGGACAGATGTGTGCTCACAACTTTAAGAAGGGAGCTGGAGTTATGAAGAAGGTCGGAATGGTATTTTAATAATCCAGCTAGGAAAGAAGTGATCCTGGAGCTACAATCAGAGGACAAGTAAAGAAGGCATGATGGGGTGAACCCACAGGCCTTAGGATTCCAGCTTACGATGCCCGTGGGTGAGGGGTGAGGGAGGAAGGCAAACAGTGCAGAAGAGAGTAAGAATTTCAACCCGGGACATGTGAGGTCTGAGAAGTCCCAGGAACACGGAGGACAGCTGTCCCACAGGTGTGTGCCTATGGTGGCTGGAAGCTCAGGAGCCACATCTTGGCAGGAACCACAGACCTGGATATCATCCATGAACAGGCAACACCTCAAGTGATGGACATGGCTGCGCTCACTCAGGGAGGTGCTCAGAGAGAGGATGAGTAGGGGAGTCTTGGCCCCATACAGGATGCTCAGGGGCCCGTCAGACTGAGTGTGAAAGGTCAATGTCAGTGTGCAGCTCCTTCCTCCCACAAACCAGTCTCACAGCTACAAGGCAAACAGATCTTGGAGCTGACTTCTCTGACCTCATGGCCAAGCTTAGTCCAAGACCTAAGGGAGACAGGAGTAAGGAGAAGTCTACATCCCTTCCTGTGGCTCATCAATCCTCTGTAACAAGGCACCAGGCCTCAAACAGCCAATAACAGAATATCTACAGAGGAAGCTGTTTCCACATCCCATGGCTCCTTCTACTTGTGTCTCTCCTCCAGAGTCCCCAGAGGTGAGGTGGTATCCAAAGTCTAATAGGGTTCAACTGAACCCCTGGGCTTACTGGTCTTAAGTAGCCCCCCAGGTTCAATATGTCTTCTTATCAACACTAGCACTGGGGCGGTCAGTGGGAAAGGAGCTGGTTTAAAAGAGAAAGAGAGAGGAAAAGAGAAAGAATGGATAATCAGAGAAGCCAAAAGAAAAGCAGCAGAGATCAGTATCCCAGAATCCAAAGAAGTGGAGGATATCTGGCAGAACGGAGCAGTCAGCATGTCTAATGCCAGACAGTCAGCATCCTCCCCAGAAGCCAACACAAATGTGTCCTCCCTGAAGAGTGACAGCTGAGCCATACTGAAGGGCAATCAGACACGGAGTAGCCCAGCTGACATGTCCAAAATCTGCCTACTGGCTTTACCAGCCCAGTGGCCACTGGTGACCTGGGGTAAGGACAAGATTGGTGGATAACAGGGACAAAAGCACTGTGGTTTCAGAAGTACATGGGAACCAGGGAAGTGGAGAAGCAACCTAACCAGGAAGGGAGAAGAAATTGGTTCAAATGGGCCCTGGTTCTGAGGGAGGAGTTTGAACAATAAGCAAGAACACAGCCTGTGGATGAGCTTGGGAGAGAGCCCACAGAGGCGGGGATCAAATGAACTGGGGCAGAGACTGTGAGTAAGGGAATGCAGGCTGAGGGGTGGCGAGTCCACAGATCAGCGGGGCACAGGGAGAAACAGGAAGGCCAGGGGTGGAGGCGAGCCTGGCTACAGATCTGTGGTGCTCTGGGGCAGGGCCATGGGGCTCCTAAGCAGCAGCCTAGCTTTCTCTGACACACGAGAGGATGTTGTTGTCGTTGTTGTTAGGTGCTGTCAAATCAGTGTCCGACTCATAACGACCCTATGTACAATACGTGAAACACTTATCAGTGCTTCTCCACTATTCCTAGGGTTTTCAATGGCTGATTGTTTGGGGGGAGTGGGTTGCCGGTTCCTCCGCCCAAGCCTACAGCACCTGGTGTTCCCAGACGGTCTCCCATCCAAGGACTAACCAGGCCTGACCCTGCTTAGCTTCCGAGATCTGACACCACAGTGGTATGGCTGAAGGGTACAAGAGGACAGGCCTTAGCTAATACTTGGAACAAGGTGGCAGGGCAGGGGCTGAGGTGAAGTGAGGTGACCAGCATGGCACTGGGAGACTAGCAGCAAAGGGGACCGGAGAGCAGGTTACCGCCCGCAGTGACAGTGCACCTGGGTTGGTCCCTGTCTCATCT
This sequence comes from Pedetes capensis, assembly GCA_007922755.1. Classification (NCBI taxonomy): domain Eukaryota; kingdom Metazoa; phylum Chordata; class Mammalia; order Rodentia; family Pedetidae; genus Pedetes; species Pedetes capensis. Next base: position 43,995 of record VMDO01000815.1, read on the forward strand.
AGCCACTAAACAGATATATGCAAAGCTTGGGGTGGGGAGTTACCTGGAAGGTCCCCTCTGGATATGGTGTCTGGGTCTAGTTTGTAGGTGTCCTGAAGTCTCATCAGGGCTTTGGCGGCTCCCGACTCATCCTCGTCCGTGGGGAAGAACTGCCGCTGCACCGAGAGGTTGGCGATAAAATCTTCCGAAGGACAGTGAGAACAAGAGGTCATCCTTGAACTAGGGGCCGAGCTCCACCTGGGACCAGAGGCAGTCACTAGAAGGTCTCTGGCTGGTGGAATCTCCCCACCCCTTCCCTCAAAAGCTGTTGGCGAGCTGGGGGTGCTACTCAGAGGTTGCCTAGCATGCACACAAGGCCTTAGGGTTAATCCCTTGTTGTTGCTGTTGTTGTTGTTGGGTGCTGTTGAGTCAGGACCAACTCATAACAACCCTCATAGAGTTTTCAATGGCTGATTGTTTTGAGATTGCTTTGGGAGTGGATTGCCAGGCCCTTCTCCCATTTTTTGTGGTGCTGGGTATTGAACCCAGGTCCTCAGAGAGCACAGAGCAGTACTCTAGTCTACCTACTAAGCTAAACCCAGCCCCAAGTTCAATCTCTAGCACCACAAAAAAAAAAAAAAAAAGAGAGAGAGAGAGAGAGAGAGAGAGAGAGAAAGAAAGAAAGAAAAAAAAAAGAAAAAAAAGGCTACTTTCCCTTGCACCAGGAAGTCCTCCCTAATGGCTCCAGTCCAGGGGATTTGTTTCTTACTTCTCCCTGCTGCTCCTTTAGAAGGGAACAGAGATGGGCTGCATGTTGGTAAATGTTTGGGAGTCTAAGATTCTGGGCAAAAGCGCCATGATTATATGAAGCCTGGGGCCTGGGACAGCCTCTGACTATGGAGGTGCTCCTGGGAGGCTTTTCAGGGACTATAAACCCAAGTCATAAAGCAAGAGACACACCTCCTGCAATCCCAGGGCTCCAGGTGGGAGCCAGGCCCTCCCATGCCGATTCAGGCCTGCCATGTTGCCTGTGAGCTGAGAAGCAGGAGGGGAATTCCAAGGCAATCCTCCCCTGGCCCTTTCCCAAGAGCAGCAGCACTCAGTGCCACCTACTCTCACCACGTCAGGCTCGAACACCAGTTTCTAGCCAAGCCTGGGGCCCCAAGGGACAAGGAAGCTTCCACCTTGTCTTCCTCATAGCTGTCTGGTCAGGGACTCTAAGGAGTTCAGAATCCAGGAAAAAGAAAACGTGGCCCCGAAAATAAAACACTCCACACTGTCAGCGTGCCCCCTCATTTCAGGGGCAAGCACTCCAAGTCAGGGATGAATACAACCTATTGCTCTACAGGCTGGTCCCATCTCCTTATGTTGACCAGGAGGTGAGGGTACAGAGAACAAGAGCAGAGAGCAGAGATCATCTGCACAGGCTTCGTCCTCTGTAGAGCAGGCGAAACAGCCTGTTCTGAGCTACAGGCCCAGCCAGGGCGGTGGGGGTCTGGGAAAGGCAGCCCTGGTTTCAAGGCAGTGAGCTCACAGGGCAGAGTTCCAGCCTGGCTGAGCTCACCAATCCCTCCCTAGAGGATGCCCTGCCCCCAGCCAAGCCCAACCCTGTCTGGTCACATGGGCTGAAACCCGTCTCAGCCAGAGAGACAGCTAGTCTGAAGTTAATCAGCACTCCCAGCTCAGAGAAAGAGGGAGGAGCTGAGACAGAGGCCAGAATCCACTGGACCCACCTCCTGTCACTTCTTGTTGATAGGAAAGCATTAGAGCACAGAAAGAACAATCACAGAAAAACCTTTTAAAAAATACATACTCTGACCTATAAATACCAATTCTGGGAATTTCTCCTAGGCAAATAATCAGAGGTAGATACCAAGACACATGTAAAAGACTGCTGAAAACCTTGAAATAATCCGACACCCAATGACTTGACAAGTTATACAGTATATCAGGTTGACAGATTACTATGAGCCATTAAAATCAGGCTATAAAGTCAGGTCCCATGGTGCACACCTGCAATCCCTGTGACTCAGGAGGCTGAGGCAGGAGGATGGCAAGTTCAAGGCTAGAGGCAGCCTGCAAAACTTGGTAAGACCTTATCTCAAAATAAAAAATAAAAAAGGAGCTGGAGGTGCAGCTCAGTGGTAGAGCATTTGACTAGCATTCACGAGGCCTTGAGTTCAACCCCTAGTACTGCAAAAAATAAAAAAATTTTAAAAAGTGTTGCAGAATATTTAATAACACACAAAGATACTTAGAAATTCAGGAAAGAGCATATGTTTATATTATAAATCTCCCAACAGATATTTTCTGTTTGTAAAACATGACTAGGAAAGAATTCAGATGAGGCCTATGCTTCCCAGCTTTCCTTGGCCCCAAAACCCAGGGCACTTGACTCATTTTTAACTCATTTGTCCCTCAAAGCAAATGAATTGTCATCCTTTAAAATATGGTTACTTTTTTTTTTTTTTTTTGTGGTACTGGGGGTTGAACTCAGGGCCTTGTGCCTGCATGCTTCGTAAGTGCTGGACCACTGAGCTGCGCCGCCAGCCCATTTTTTTACTTTTTTGACACAGGGTCTTGCTAACTTATGCAGACTGCCTCTGGTCTCGAACTTGCGATCCTCCCGCCTCTGCCTCCTGAGCCGCTGGGATTACAGGCGAGCACCACCACACCCAGCTATGGTTACATTTTTTAAAAAGACATATATGCATATAATGGAGGATCATAATTTTAATAGCATTTATCACTGGGCAATTGGATTAAGGATTATAACTTGGTGTTCCCTAACTTTGAAGCCCTGACAATAGTGCCAGGAATGTTTCATTCTGTTGTACATAAGGTTGCTATGAGTTAGACTCAACTCAATGGCACCTAAAAACAACAATTTTGCTACTAAAAACATACTACCAAAATACAATTAGAAAAAAGTGTCATTACCAAAAATTAAAAAGGAAGTAAAAACACTGCAAAAAAGCACAGACTGATTATTATTACATGTTTAAAAAAGACAAAGACAGATAATTGCCAGCACCCACAGAGAAGGGAGCAAGCCACGGAAATGGCGGGTCCATGTGTGCACACAACCGTGGTCCACCAAACCCAAGACAAGCTCAAACACAACTGCCTAGCAGAGACAGACACATGGACACACCAAGCACCTACTCACTGTCCCTCACCTGCAGCCGCATCCTGCAGGACAAGGTCCTCCAGCGCAGGCCAGTCTGTGTTCAGCCGCTTCACCAGTTTATAGGCATTCACAGGGTGAGCCAGGTAGCCCTCGGGGTCAGCAGCCGACCTGCTGGTCAGGGCTTCCATTTTGCTGGCCCAGCTGTAGAACCAAAGAAAAAGAAGACTACCACACCTACCCACACATGTCATGACCAGTAGTCCCAGGACCCTTTCAATCAAGAGGTAATAAAACATGAGGATAGCAACTTCTACAGATACTTTCAGCCCTTCAATCAAGATAAGAGATGTAAGTTAAAAGGTCTAAAGTGGAAAGGAGAAAAATACCCAGTAATTCATTATTCCATGTACTTAGCTCCTCTGGAGCACTGGCACGAAGTAAATTACAAGCCAGCCCCACTGCACCTCATGAGGGCTTCTGCTTATAGACATGCTGGATGGGTCTGGGGGCGGGAGCAACAAGGCTGACTCAGGGTGAGAGGGGGCCTTGCACGCTGGGCAGACACCTCTTAATCTTGGCGAGCTTGGCTTCCTCCACAAGGATGTACTCCTTCAGAGACTGTACCAGGTCTTTCTCCGCATAGATCAGGTCAGTCATGTGCCCTACAGGAAAGAAGTAAGGGCCATTGAGAAATGGACAAGAGCTGTCCAGCCTCCTTCCTTGAGGCACAAAACACCACCCCAGAAGTGAGTCGCCTGGGCCAAAGGCATGTCAGCTCTCTGAGAATCATGGGGTCTTGGAGTTAGAGGTGGCCAAGGCCCTTGCATAATCCTGACCCCTAGCTTCAGGAAGATAGAGAGGTAGAAGTGCCAAGAGGTGTCCAGCCAGGATAAATACACTGGGAGCTACTCAAGAAAGATGCCCCAAAATTCCTTCTCCTCGCTGCTACCCAGCTGGTCCTCCCACTGGGGCATGGACGTCCTAAGGGCTCATCCCATGGAAACACGTGCTGAAACTCCAGGTGAGAAGGAGAGGAGGGCCTGGGTTCTCAGGATACACAGAGTTCACTGTGCTGACCACTCTCTGGCCAAGGGCAAGTGGTCAAAAAAGCCAGAGGAAATCTGCACAGCCTGCCCTTCCCAGAGGCTAGGGACCAACTCACACTGTTGGTTCCTGGGACATCCACACCACCAGGACCTCAGAGAGGAAAACAGCAACTCTGCAAGCAACACTCTCCCCAGACTGGTCAAAACTGGTGGATGAGGCCATCCGGCCCTGAATGAGAACAGGCCTCAGGCAGTGATATCCCCTGGCATTTCAACCAGAGGCTGGTCAAGTAGACAAAAGTCCTGTTGCCACATACCAATAGAGGTGAAGAATTCAGCCTCCACGCAGTTCAGGACACCAAACCAGGCCATCAGCAATGTGGACATCTGGAGTTCCATGGTCAGAGTGGACAGTGTCTGCAAGGCATTCAGAGACATTCATTAGATCAACATAGTGAAAAAGAGTAATTTAGTTGAGGAGCCACATACACATGGGCACACATATACACACACTCAAATACGCCAAAATACTGACCTAGTGCACAGCAGCTAAGACAGATATTTAGGATCAACCAGGGAAAGAGTACAGAGTAAGCTGACTGGGGGTGGGGGTGGGGGGTCAGTGCCTGTAATCCCAGTGCTCAGGAGGCTGAGGCAGGAAGATTGCGTTCAAGGCCAGCCTGGGTTACAAAGTGAGTTCCAAGACAGCCTGAGCTACATAGCAAGACCCTGTCTCAAAAAAAAGAAAAGAAAAAAAAAGAAAGAAAGAAAGAAGGAAAGAGAGAAGGAAAGAAAGAAAGAAAGAAAGAAAGAAAGAAAGAAAGAAAGAAAGAAAGAAAGAAAGAGAGAGGGAAAGAGAGAGAGAGAGAAAAAGAAAAGAAAAGTGAAAATTGTTGGGCCCTGTCCTGGGAAGCCATGTGCCATGGAGAGAGACCATATCCTCCTCTCAACTCCTGGCAACCTTCTGTAACGTGAGAAGGCTGATTCATAGAAAGGTACGGTCACCCTCAGGTTCTAACATCTGCCAGAATCTTTCTGGCCCCCTCCTCACTTCACAGACTGTTTCTATCTTACCTTCTAACACATGTGCTAGGCGAGTGCCAGGTGCTAAGACCTAGCTGCCAGCCCAAAGAAGGTGTCAGTAAAGGAGAGACAAGGACAGAAAGGGAACTAATACCATATGCTCCAGAGTACCCAGCCAAATGGAGGTGTGCAGATGGTCAGGCAGAAAAGGAATAAAAATGACCCTGCCAGTCCACACCTGCCACAGAAAGCAGTCGGGATGGCAGTCCTGGATAGACATTGCTCTTCCCTGTATTGAAGCTCCTGGGCAGACACCATCCAGTCCTCTCCCGCCAGTCCCTATTCATTCATAAATATTTACTGACGGCCCATTGACAATAGGTACTGAACTAGGTACTTGGGATATAACAGTCAATTGGCCACATGTGGCCAAAACCTCTGGCCCGGCTGCTGACATGGGAAAGAAGCCAGCTACCGCCTGATCATCAGCCTAGAAATAGTCAGACACAGCTCAGAGGGAGGCAGGGGCACCCGGGGCAAGCAGCACTGGCAGCCGCCCTAAGAACACAGTGGAAGCTTCAGGCACCGTCTGCTGGCTGAGCCGTGCCGCCTGGACGTGCCGGAGGACCAGCACCCATCTGAGCCCCCTGCTTGGCCTGTCCTTCCTCTTCTTGTTCTCCTTCAGCCAAGTCTTTCTGGAGTACTCAAATGGAAACTTACCAAGAAAATCAGGAAAAGAAAGGAGAGACAAATGCTCCTCTCAACACCAAGCCTCGTCTGACAGAATCCTGAGTCTGAGCTAACATGCATTCATCAATTTCTGCCTGCTGTGGTCGATGAGACACACAGCCACACTCACCGTTCCTCCCCTCACCCTTTCAGAAGACATCCTACATCACTGGGGTTGCAGTTAGGCTCAGAGAAGGTGGGCCACGGCCCTCGGCCCCAAACAGGCTTCTTGACCAGAAAGAAGAGAGCCTAAGTGGGTAGCACCAGGTGCTCCTGCTCCAGACAAATGTCTGCCCAGCTGACAGTGTGTCTGTCACAGAACAGGTGTGGGGTCCCAGGGACACCTGACACAATTATCTTTCAAGCCACAACCTGATGTAGGGCAGGAAGTCTGTGCTCAGGGGCCCATTAAGGAGCGCCAGGAGAGAGCAAGTCACTGAGAGAAGACAAGTAGCCCCTGGCAGGCCCAGAGGGAGAGCCCAGGGCCTCTGGTCCCAGCCTCACCTGCTCCTAGGCCTCACCACCCCACCCCCCACCCACTGTCTCCTCCACCCCAGGATTGCAGAGGCCTCTCTTCTTACTTCCATGAGCCTTCCCTTAAGGGGCGCGTGTCTGTTCCTTGTAACTCAGGAGGCCTGACTAGCTCAGGAGAGCACCTTTTTTAGGCGTGTAGGGAGGGGACAGGGAAAACTGAGCCAGCAATATCTGTGCACACTGGTGAACACCAACTGCCTCTCAGAGTGGGCATGATGGGAAAGCAGAGCCCAGACACGGCTGGAAGTGGGCCCCCTCCCACCTTCTCCGCAGCTGTGTTGCCAGCTGCAACTGCACACCTCTTCAGAAACCAGGCAACAAATTTAGGGGAGGGAGAAGCCTCTCCATTCCCTTCAAATCACCCCTGCCAATACCATCCATGCCTACAGTCCTCAGGAAAAGACAGCCAGGTTTCTTGATTACATGAATACCAGCTGTGGTTTCTCTGGAATGTGCTGCCTGGCTTAGATTGAGCCCATCCACGAATCCCAGCCTAGAGGCAGAGCCTCAAAGAATCACAGATGGGTTTTGGGAAATCACTTATAAAGAGCCCGCAAAGTCCTGCCGTGGCGACAGAGAAGGGGATGATGACACTGCTGGCCCATAGAGCTGGGCACCCCCAGGCAGCCCCCAAACTGCCAACCAACACTGCCATCCCAAGCTGGGCATCTGGGAGCCCCACCCTGTTCCCCTGATTCTGGGCCCCTGAACTCAAAGGCTTTGTACAAACAGTCATCCTATTAGGGTCAATTGGGAGGAGAAGGCATCCCAGAGGGACTGTGCTCCAGAATGTGGGGCAGGCCAGCCCTCATCTCATCCCACACCAATGCCCAGAGCTCCCTCAGGACAGAGCAGGTGGGAGCCTGTGCGCCTTCGTAGTGCCCAACAAAGTGCAGTGCTGCTAAAATCCCTCTCAGGAACCCTCAGAAATCCATAAAGAACAGGCCTGGAGGTGGTCAATGTCAAATCCCTTTTTATGAAAAACAAAGCCTGAGCAGAAAAACAATATTGAGTTTTATCTGCACTGCATCCCCAGGGTTTAGAATAATATCTGTCCTGTATCAGGTACCCACAAATCATTCTTTATCACAGACTTATTCAAGTTAGGAAGCTATAACAAAAGACTTTACATTTCTTCCATACACTGGATTGTTATGAAGCACACAAGAATGAATACTGTATGTCCATCAACAGAGAGGTTAAAGCAGACCCTAAGAAAAGCAGGCCTCAAACAATATGAGGATTTTGTAAGGAAAAACTAGTGTGTGTGTGTGTGTGTGTGTGTCTGTGTGTGTGTGTGTGTACATACACATTTGCAGAGAGTTATAATCTAGTTGTATTTTGGTGAAATAATTTTGCTTTTCTTTCTATTTTCCTAATCTTTCTACAAGGAATTCTATAGGAATTTTAAAAAACATATTTTACAATATGCTTAAAAGGTGAAGGAAACAAAGCAGGCCCTTCTCAGATAAACTCCAAAGGGGCCTTGGCAGCCTGAGTCTGGACCCCCATGGGGAGGTCCCGCAAAGCCTGCCAACACTCCAGTGACAATAACTCACCCACCAGGTGACTGGCACTGTTTCTAAGCACATGAATTCCAAGACATACAACCAGAGGTCCTTCAGCAAGCTTGCTCTTTGGAAAGGACATTTATAACCTGGCCAAATGGCCATGGAAAGATGTTTCCAGCTGCAGACCAACGGTGTCCTTAGCTTCTCCCCTTACCTCATCAGGCGGGATGCTCTGCCAAGCTCTCAGCTGCAACCCAAATGCAACAGCTTGAGTTTTAACAATGTATTTAACAACCTGGAGACAGAACATGGGTTTGCTGAGAACCAATAGGTCTTGCTTGACACGGAACAAAATGCTGTCTGCTTTCTGTGAAAGAGGTAAACCCCCTCTAAATGGGGCTCCCAGACTCCCTATTCCACCACAGCCCTGTCTCCCAGCACTGTGGCCAACTCCAGGAGGGCAGAGCTGAGAAGCCTGGCATGCTCAACCTAGGAGGAGCTGTGCACTGGCTCCAGCATGCTCCCTCCCTCCCCAATGCATGGATGTCCACACAGGCCCAGAAGCAGGTGGCCCTGGCACCCCAGGGAAGGATGAGAGGCACTGAGCTCTGACTATCAGATATCATGCCACAGCCACACAGCCCCCTGCCTCTCCACATCTCACCTGGCTTTCCTCCTAACTCTGTTCTACCAAGTAACCGGCGAGGCTTACCAAAGCCCCTCCTTTGGCTCTCTGCGCCAGCAAGATAAAGTCCAAATTCCTTAGCCCAAAAGGCCCTTGAACTCCATGTGATCTAGCCCTGCTACCCTGGCCAGCCCCATCTTAACCTCAGGTTTCCTACTTCATGTGAAAAATATTCTCCTTCACCCAGAACCCAGTGCAGTCTCAATCTGTACTCACTGTACCCAAGTATTCTCCCCATCCCCTCAGTGTTCTCTCGAATGCCATCCCTCGCTCTACATGTAAGAAGCTACATGGCAACTGTTACCAAAGGAACTCCTGGGCTTTGATTTTCAGCCTACACTGCTGTCAGTAGAGGAAGAGGGGCCCAATGGGCCTGGCAAGAATGGATGAGGGTGCATGTATCAAGTAAGATGAGTCCAACCTTACACCTTCTCTATCCAGTACATTAACACGATGGTTTCCACTCACCATAGTGCGTTCCAGGAAAACCACAAAGTCTCTTGTTTCAGTAACTAGAGAATGAAGTAGCAGAGAAGGCTGTGAAAATCAACACACAAATGCCAACCTGGGCTTCAGTAGAGGCTCAGCCATCTGGGTGAACCTAACTCCTAAGAAGGAACTGCGCTCGAGGACAAAATCCATCCTCCACCATACTGGATGCCTCGCATACACCACCTCACAGTCTTTTGGTCTCACCCATATCCGAGGCCCTGGGCTCCTCCCACTGCCCCCAGAGCGGCTATGGAAGGGCCCCCAAGGAGTGAGCGAGAGTTAACTGCCCATGAAGCAACTCTGCCTAATGAAAGATGTTGTTAAAAGTGCCATCAAGTCGTGTCCGACTCATAGTGACCCACATAGGGTTTTCAATGGCTGATTTTTTTTCAGGATTGCCTCAGGAGTGGATTGCCACATCCTTCTCCCATTTTTGTGGTGCTGGGAATTGAACCTGGGACCTCAGAGACTGCAGAGGTGTGCTCTACCAACTGAGCTAAATCCCAGCCCCTATCGAAGCCCCTAATAGAAAACAAGACATCAGCAGAAATACTCACTCTCTAGGCTCTCTACAAGAAACTGCTCTGAGCGCGGTGTTGCTACAGAACTTGCACAGAGAGGTCCTAAGTGCTGAACAACTGCCACAACTCTGTGCCAAGTGGCCGGCTTGCTAAAGCACTACTTTGTATCTGCTTCCCATTCTTCTCCCTCTTAATTTTCTCTCACCCTGGCTGCCCTACAACATACTTTCCAACACAGCATTAGCACTTAAGCTCTGCCTTAGGCTCTATTTTCTGGGAACCTCGTCTAAGATAACCACAGTTTATGTTTCCAAAAATCTTTCATTTCTACCTTCTAATTCTCACCAAAACCTTGTAAGCTAGATAATCATCTCCCTTTAAGTACAGTAGTTTCTCCTTATCCACAGAGGATACATTCCAAGGCGCCCAGTGGATGCCTGAAATCACACATAGTATCAAACTCTATATATACTATGTTTTTTTCTATGCTAAAGTACAATTTATAACTTAGGCACAGCAAGATATTACCAATAACAATGAATAACAAAATAAAATAATTGTAACAATATACTGTAATAAAATTGCCAACATCACTACTCTTGTACTTTTGGGGCATTATTAAATAAGAGGCATTTAAACACAACACTGCAATATCACCACAGTCAACCTGATAACCAAAATGGCAAAAAGTGATAAAGTAACAAGTGCGCAACATACACAGACAGCATGGATAAACTAAACAAAGGGATGACTCATGTCCTGGGAAGAAGAGTGCAGGATGGCAGGATAGCAAGATTTCAGGACAGGAAGATTTCATCATGCTACTCAGAAGGGCCCACAACTATTTATTTCTGTAATTTTCCAGTTAATATTTTCAGACAGTGGTTGATCATGGGTAATTGAAACTGCAAAAAGTGAAAGTGTAGATAAAGGGGGACTAGTGTATAAGATCTCCCATGAGTCTGTCAGTTTGTCATATTGTAGTGGCTTGCATGTTGCTATGATGCTGAAAGCTATGCCACTGGTATTTCAGATACCAGCAGGGCCATCCATGGTGGACAGGTTTCAGCTGAGCTCCTAGACTAAGACAGACTAGGGAGAAGGACCTGGCAGCCCCCTCCTGAAGCCATCGAAAATTCTATGAATGGCAGAGAAGCACTGTCAAATATAGTGCATGAAAATGAGCCCCCCGGGCTGGAAGGCATTCAAGAAATGACAGGGGAAGAGTTGCCTCCCCAAAGTAGAGCTGACCTTAATGATGAGAATGGAGTGAAGCCCCTGTGACTTTCAGTTGCTAATATGGCATGACTCAAAATACAAGAAACATAGTGGCTACAACAATGGGTTCAAACATGAAAAGATCATGGGTATGGCACAGTGTTAGGTAGTGTTTCATCTTGGTATATTTAGGGTGGCTGAGTCAGACATGACTCAATAGAACTTAATAACAAATGTACTAGATTTGTTTAGATAGACAACTGAGACTGTGTCTGATAGATATGTAAGATAATTGAAGCTGAGAGAGGATTTCCTAAACACCTGAGATATGACAATAAATCAATGGCAGAGCCAAAACCAAGCCCCCAACTCCCTTTCTACTAGATATTGCTGCCCATCCAATCTTATTCCATAACAAGTGTTACCATGCAGCACAGAGGCCTCCCAAACAGAGGAGCCACATTTTGCCCTAGCAAAGCATGCCAGCCCAGGTTAAGGACTTCATCATGGGTTACCCAAAAGGTTCACAAAGCAAATGGATTACATTCCTGGCTGGATCCCACCAGAAGAAGGAGAGCAACATAGATCCAGAAAACAGCAACATGGTTCCCTATATTTAGGTGGGCAGTCCTAAACAAGGCACCACAGCACTCACAAATAATCAACCAGCCCAGCTCAGGGCAGTATAGCCCAATGAGCAGGTACACCTGCCCTGGGGTCAGACCCAAAGCTAAATCCCAGCTCCACCATCACTTAGTGGCTGTAATCTTGGATAAGTTATAGACTTCCTGGAGCTTCAGTTTCCCTATCTATACAGTGGAGATAATACTAGGGCCTACATTTCATAGAGCTGTTATGAGGGCTGAATGAGATGACAGAGGTCAGCTAGAGGCCCATTACCAGGCACAATTCATGCCAATTATCAGCACCAGGAGCACCGGAGGAAAACTGGTGGACCAGAAGCAGCCATCTGCCCAGCCAAGTCAGCTGATGTCTGAGAGAGGAAGAAAAGTTCAGACTAGCAGATAGTGAAGATGCAAGAAACAAGAAGAAGGCAGAAACTGGGTAATCTCCATGTTCTAGGAGTGCCAGAAGAGAAGACACATTCATTTCAGAAGAGAGAAGAGTCACATGTCAGGCAGCACCCAGACCATCACAGGATAACCCTGGACGTGGCCAATCACTGGCTCTAAATCTCATCAAGAAAGTTTCTCTGGCAAGAGACAACGGACAGGGCCAATATCCTAGGATTTCATGTACTTCTGTGCCTCTGACCTGCTCATTTCAGGCTCCCACAAGTACCAGGCCTCAGGATCTCTACCACACCCAGGCCCTCAAGAGTGCTAGATACAGAGCAGATGATACTCTAGCGAGGACTTCTCAAGCGGTCTAGAGCAGAGACTGATCTGTGACCAGGCTGAGACAGATCTTACATAACCCAAACATTTCATTCTCTATCCTGCGATGACACCAACTGAACAAAAACTCTCTTCTGGAGCTCCAACATGTCCAGTCCAGTGTTTTCATTCCTCTCTGCTCTCTGAGAATAAAAAATTATTTGTCTATTTCTCATTCCATGTCCCCAGCATAAAATCCACAGACCACAGGACCTACTTTTGCTCTACAATAGGCTGGTGTCCCACTCTCAGGCACTTCAAAGGTCTAAATTGCTACATTTGAGCAACTTTTTCAAAGCTGAACTCATGCCAGTACTCTGCTGGACCTGCACGTGTCTGCATGATAGCATTTTCTGCCAACCTCCATCTGCATAAAATTAAACTCTTGACAGATCCCAGGAGCCAGGGACACACCCACCAGCCCTCTGTACACTATCAGCCAGCGTGGCCATAAGTCGGCCAAGGCCTTGCGTCCAGCCTCTGACCCTCCCAAGGATGTGGGAGGGCACAGGCAAAAAGGGCGGCTTTCCCAGGAAATGAGAAGACCCTGGGTTCTCTCAGCCTCCTCATTCCTCAGAGCTGCACGCACTCAGTCTCTCCCTTTGATGAGCACCCTCAGGCCAGGCTCCTCCCCTGCCATGTGGCCAGCTGCCAGCGTGAAACAGCAATCTCAGAGAGATTACGAGCTGCCCACAGGCACGTATACTGCCTGTACCACCTCCTCTTCCACCTCCCTCACGCCAGCCCATCACACTCTAGGCAGAACACAAGCACACCAGAGATACTCAGAGAATGAAGGAGTGACCAGCTGTAGCCAGTCCAAACCAGCCTCAAAGCAAGCACCCTCTGAGGCACCCCCTTGCAGAGCCTGTGACAAGACAGAAGGGCCCTTCTCAGGACACATGATGCTTCAGTGTAGTTATCACCATGGCTGCCTGTTGTGTTTTCCTTTCAGAGCACCAGGGTGGTTCAGTGTGACAGCATCTTTGGGATAAGGCCCCCAGCCAACCCACTCCATCCTTGCTACGTGGCTTCACTGGCTGGGCCACACTGTGGACATGCCTGGCCATGGGAGAACAAGAAGGCCCTAGAAGAAAACGAATGCAAAGGCCAAACACCCCGCAAGTGGGGAGAAGCAAACTGAGAGGCTGGACTCAGAGGCACAGAACCACAGTGAGAGACTGTACCCTGGGCACGGCAGAGGAAGTTTAAGTACAACCCAAAGGAAATCCTTGTCTGTTTAAAAGAGAATTAAACCATGGAACCTGTTGTCTCAGATGTGATACAGCCTACAGGCTGAGAACAAACAGCAGCTTGCAAACACATCCTATAAGTTCTTGGGTGGACAATAAATCTCTGCAAAGGCTGAGGCATGAGAATGCCCTAAGCTACAAAGTGATGCTTAGCCCTTGCTTTTACGGTCAGGGTATCCCGCAAGAGGGCTGGGGCTGTGGGGCCCCAGAAGCTTAAGCCTTAAGTGTCACCCTACAGGGAAAAAAGGAAAAGGAAAAATAAAGCCTTGGGAGCAATCCCAATCCTCTTCTATACCTTCTTAAATGGGTCACATTAGAACACAAGAGGCCAGGGGCTCTCCTGTGCTACTTAGCAAGGCCTGAAGCAGGAAACGCCCTGATCCACACTCATGCTGCAAGGGTTCACTGGGCACCTTCCACATGGAGGCCACAGTACCTGGCACTGTCCTTTCACCCCAGGCTCCTGTGAATGGGGCCCCTGGACAGCTATTCCCTAAAGTATTCCTTTCCCATCACCTTGCTTCCTCTGGAGTACCACCTAGGTGACTTGGCTGGCCCAAGTCTGCTCCCACTCACACAGGCTGTTCCTCTGTCCAGGTTACTCTTTTGCCAGCCTCCATTTGCCCACTCCAGCTCCCGTGTCACCACCTCCGGGAAGCCCTCCAGCCTGAGGCCTCCAGCTCTCTACCAGGTCCCCACATCACATGCTGCCTGCCAACACAGCACTCACCACGCCGCGCCCCTGGGCCTGGCCCCCTGGGCTAGCAACTCCTTGATGTTTCGGGCACACGGAAGGTCCGTTTGTTGAATTAGTTAATTAGCACTGTTCTCCACAACTCCTGAGGAAAAAAGAAAAAGAAAAAGAAAAAAGAAAACACAGGTTCGACAGCGATGACCAGAGACTTTCTGATCTAAGGGCCCATCTAGTCCACAAGCACCAAGCTGGCCCGGCCGGGCTGGGGAGCGAGGGTAGTTGGCCCCTCCACCAAGCAGCCCGGGGTCGGGCCGCCCCTTCCCGGGAGCCCGGCCGCGTAGGGCGGCCAAGAGCCCCGCCCGCAGCGAGGGGACCGGCAGGAAGGGCGCCGCTGACCTCACCACCCAGAGCCTGGGAAGGGACGCGGGCGGGACAGGAACCCAGGCGGGTGCAGAAGCCGGGCGGAGGGCGGACTGCGGGGCCGGCGTGCGCCCCTCGGCTCCTGCCCGCAACCCCCGCCCGGACGCCCCCCTTGCGACCACGGCCCGAGCCCGAGCAGCCAACAGCCAACCCGGCCGGCGGGGCGCTCACCTGGCCGCCCGCCGCTCGCGGCGTTTCCAGAACCTCCCGCGGCGCAGCCCCGCAAGCTCGGCGCCGCCCCGGTTCCCGCGGCTCCGCCTCCCGTCGCGGCCGAGCTCCGCCCGCTTGAGCAGCCGCCACGTCCCCACCCCCCGCCTCCGGGCCGGTGGGGCCCCGGCTCCGGGCCGCGGGAGCTCGGCCGGGGGCGCCGCGGCTGGAAGGCCCGGGCCGCCCGATCACGAGGGAGCCGGGGGGCGGGAGCCGAGGCCCCTCGGGGGCCGAGCCGCAGCGCTCTTCATGCTGCGCCCCGCGCGCTGCACGTCTGCCGCGCAGCCTCCCCTGTGCGCGCTCCCACCTGTGGGGCTCCGCCCGGCCCCGCTTCTGCGGAAGGGGCTACACCCCCTCCCGCGCCGGAGCAGTGGGGAGACCGCGCCTGCACGCGGGAGGACTGCCCTGCCTCACTCGCCCCCATTTCCTCCGTGGCCCTGCTGGGCACATGACCCTTCCACCCCTCCATCACCCTTGCCAGGTTACAGGACGCTGGGATCACCACAAGTGGGGACTGGGTGTCGGGGAATGGGGACACACAGTGGAGAATGCGTTGCGGAGCAGTGGGGTCAGAGGTCCACCCCTGGCCCAAGCTAGCTCCCAAAGGGGTCTGGACCCCGCTGGGCTCAGACGCTCCCGGTGATGTGAGGGGATCTGACGAGTGTGGACTGATGAGTGGGGAGCCCACCCGCGACTGGGATCGGGGGAACACAGCCCGGGGGCACTGGGGTCAAACCAGGGTTTGCCAGGGCGCTTCCTATCACGCAGGCCAAAAGGATTGTGCTTCTGTCATTCAGAATGGTCTGGGGAGAGAATGAAGGGCCACAGGGATGGGGCAAGCCTCAGCTGGAGGCAGAGGACGCCCTGGCGGCCACGCAGGTTCCCACGCTTGCTCTGTGAACCTGCCTCCGCATGAATGAGGGGAACCAGTCTGAGAATCTCATCAGGGAGCGCAGCCCAGAAGGGAGATGCCCAGCCTCCTCCTGGCCAAGCCCGGAGATTCCCTGTGACACGCTGGCGGGTTGGCATCCCAGATCTGGGAACAGACACACGGGAAAATACAAACGGAGATGGAGGTAGGAGGATCGTACTGTGCACGTTGATGAGACCCTGACTCAAAAACTGAGAAAAGGGCTCAGTGATAGAGCACTTGGCTAGTATGAGCGAGGCCCTGGGTTCCATCCCTTAGTACTGGAAGAAAACAACAACAACAACAACAACAAATAAAACCGACAAGCCACTGTCCACCTGTGTCATCCACCAGCCAGAGCACAGCTGAAACCAAACAGAAACCTTCCTGCATCCTCTACATCCCCTTATGCGAGAAACTCCCGCTGTCTGCCCAGATCTTCCCATGTCCTTCCCACTTCTCCAGCTCTCCCCATGGATCATCCCTTCTCTCTCCAGATTGTTCAACCTCCTCTCAGCTGGATCTTTCCCATTGGCCTATAAATATGCTCAGGCTTCTGATGTGGAAACAAGGCCCATTTCCAGCCCCACCAACTGGGCATCTCAGTCACACCAGGAAAAAAAAAAAAAAGAGCTGTGTGTCTCCTAGTCCTTACCCTCCCCACCCCTGGGCCTGGCGCTTAGGCTTCTAACAACACCAAACCAGGTCTCAATCTCCAAACCAATCTCCAAATCCCTAATTTAACAGCTGTTTTTCAGGCCTCCCTCAGCAGCTTTTGACATGCCCACAGTGACAAGTACCTCCTTAGAGCACTCAGGTCCTTTTGTTTCCCTCTCCCTCTCTTGCAGCCTCTCCCTGGCTTCCTCCTGCCCTGCTCTTACCCTCTCCTCACCAGTCAATAAAGTTGGGGATTCCTCAAAGCTCAAGCCTAAACCCTCTTTCTTTTCTACATTTTATTTTCCTGTGCAGACATGACTTGGCAATGACTCTCTTTACCCTCATCTTTACTCCTGAGTTTCAAATGTGAACTGACTGCTCAGTCCACATCTCCACTTGAGTGTCCACATGCACATCAATGGCAACACGTCCAGCACTGAGTTCTTTCTGCCCCCCCTTCCCCTACTCCACACAACCAATATTCTTTGCTGCACCAAAGGAGACTCCCCATCAGTTACCAAATCTGAAGCTTGGGAGTCATACTTGGCACCTCCCTCTTTCTTGCCCCCAGAACTTATCCATCCATATCCCAAATCTGTTCAGTTCTGCCACCTAAATCTCTGTCTGGTCCACCATGTCTCTCCATCCTTTTTTACTTGAGTGATAGCAACACTTTGCTGGCTAGCCCCTCCATGTTTGTTCCCTTGCATCTCTCCTGCACATTATAGCCTTAGTGATCTCCTCAAAATGCAGATAATCACTTGCAACTGAAGAGATTGCAGAGCTCTTAGGAAAATCCTAAAAGTGGCCCCTGCTCACTTCTCTATCCACATGGACATTCCTCTAGTTCTTCTCACTGGCCATCCCTCTTCCCCATACCACCTCTAGGCCTGTACACATGCTATTTTTTCTTTTCTTGTCTCTTATGTTGTTGTTTGGTTGGTTTTGTGATTTTTTGAGTTTTGTTTTTGTTTTTCTTTTTGGATGTTTATTTGTGATAGCATCTCATCCTATAACCCATGGTGGCCTCAAACTCACTATCTAGCCCAGTCTGGACTTGAATTTACTGTCCTCTTGCCTCAGCCTCCTAAATCCTGGGATTATGCATGTGCACCAGGCCCAGCAGGCTAGGATTTAGCTCAGTTGGTAGAATGCTGCTCTGCAGTCTCTAAGGTCCCAAGTTTGATTCCCAGCACCACAAAAATGGGAGAAGGATGTGGCAATCCACTCCCAAGGCAATCCCGAAACAACCAGCCATTGAAAACCCTATGAGGGTCGCTATGAGTCAGACACAACTCGACAGCACATAACAGTAACAACCATGCCCAGCACATGCTGTTCTTTCTGTCTAGAAAATTTCCCCTGTCTCTGATTAAATCCTTCAGGTCCTCTCTGACCAATGGATTTTCCTCACTTCTCTCATCAGGCCAAAACCTCGCATCATAACCCCTTATGTTCCTAAGAGCTTTGTAACACTTGTCACAGCTGAGAGTTGAATAGTTGCTTGAGTAATGACTTTCCTCACTGGCCTGGAAACTCTGTGGGTACATAGACTATGTGTCTTTGTCTATCACCATTTTTTTAACACCTCCCACAGAAATATATTTGCTGACTAAATAAAAGGATGACTATATCTTATATACCTTGCTCCACACCATAGGTTTTAGTAGCCAAAGGTATGAAAAAAGTCTCTATGGAGTCTCAAAATCTAATTTACATTCTCAACAACAATGTATAACTATAACTATAAAACACTGAAGAATGAAATCGAAGAAGACATTAGAAGGTTGAAAGTGTTTCCTGAGCTGAGTACCATGGTGCATGCCTGTAATCTCAGCGACTCTGGAGGCAGAGACAAGAGGATCGCAAATTTGAGACCAGAGGCAGTCTGTGTAATTTAGCAAGACCCTGTCTCAAAAAATTTAAAAAGAAAAAGGGGTGGGGGGTGCTGGGAGTGCAGCTCAGTGGTACAGCACTTGCAAAGCATGAAAGTGCAAGGCCCTGGGCTCAATCCCCAGTACTGAAAAAAAAAAAAAAAAAAGAAAGAAAGAAAGAAAAAAGAAAAAAGAAAAAGAAAGTGCTCCTGTGTTCATGAATAGGCAAGAATTAATATTATTAAAATGGCCACATTACCTAAAGTGATCTATACAATGAATGCAATCACCATCAAAATTCCAATGACATTCTTCACATAACTAAAAAAAAATTAATCCTAAAAGTCATATGGAAGCAGAAAAGACCCCAAATAGCTAAAGCAATCCTGAGTAAAAAGACTGATGCTTGAGGTATCACGATGATTGATGTCAAATGTCAAATTATACTACAAAGCCATATAAACAAAAACAACATGGTACTGGCACAAAAAGAAACAGAGTCCAATGGAATAGAACAGAGGACCCAGACATAAATCCATACAGCTACAGCCATTCTGATTCTCAACAAAAATGCCAAAAACATATACTGGAGAAAAGCCAGTATAGGGACATGGATGCATCTTTTTGGAGGGTCATCATTCAACACACTAAACTTCACATTCCCTTATGCCTTCAAGGGCTGCTGGGTCCATATAAATCTATGACTTTCAGTTCTGATTGATTTATTTATTTTACTCTTTGGTGCTGGTGCTCAATTTCCAGGGGGCTTGTGCATGCTAGGAAAGGACTCTGCCACTGATCTATATCTCCAAACCCATGACTCTCGGTTCTGAATCTTCAGCCCACACCCAACCCAGACCCACAAAGCCACAGGCTTTTCTTTTCTTCTTTTAATATTTAATTTTAAAAGTTTTAATTTCTATTGTTGTTGTCAGGTGCCATTGAGTCGGGTCCAATTCATAGCCACCCTCATGGGGTTTCATAGGCTGATTGTTTCAAGATTACTTCGGGAGTGCATTCCCACATCCTTCTCCCATTTTTGTGGTGCTAGGCATCAAACTGGGGTCCTCAGAGAGTGCGGAGCAGCACCTGTACCAACAGAGCTAAACCCCAGGAATAAATACTAATTGTTGTTGCTGTTGAGTGCCCTTGAGTCAGGTCCAAGTCTTAGTAACCCTCACAGGGTTTTCAATGGCTGATTGTTTCAGGATTGCTTTGGGAGTGGATTGATTGCCACATCCTTCTCCCATTTTTGTGGTGCTAGAGATTGAACTGAGGGCCTCAGAGAGCATAGCACAGCACTCTACTACCTGAGCTAAATCTCAGTCCTTTTTAATTTTTATTGTTGTTATTAGGTGCTGTCGAGTCGGTATCCAACTCATAGCGACCCTCATAGGGTTTTCAATGGCTGAGTACTTCGGGATTGCCTTGGGAGTGGATTGCCAGGCCCTTCTCCCATTAACTTTTATTAGTATATATTAACTGTACAAAATAATGGTTTGTATTATGATGTTTTCACACATGTATATGATATACTTTGATCATATTCATCACCTCATTATCCTCCCTCCTCCCTTCTACTGTTCCCTTTCCTGTTACCAAGTAGCTTCCCTTCTACTTCTATGTCTATTGTGTTTGTTGTTGTTGTTGTTGTTGTTTGTTTGTTTTTAAATCTAGGTTCTGCATATGAGAGAAAACATGTAATGTTTGTCTTTCTGAGTCTGGCTTATTTCACTTAACTTGATGATCTCTAGTTCCTCTATTTTCCTGCAAATGACATAATTTTGTCCTCCTTTATGCCTGAATAATACTCTATTGTGTGCATATACCACATTTTCTTTATCCATTCATCTATTGATGGGCATCTAGGCTGATTCCATAATTTGGCTGTTGTGAGTAGTGTCACAATAAACATGGGTATGCAGGTATCCCCATGGTATGCTGCCTTCGATTCCTTCAGGAGTGGTATAGCTGGATCATATGGTAGTTCTATTTTTAGTTTATTGAGGAACATCCATAGTGATTTCCATAGTGACTGGACTATTTTACATTCCCACCAGCAGCATATAAGGGTTCCTTTATCCCCCAGCCCTCTCCTTTCCATCCTCTCTAGCATTTGTTGTTTGTTTTCTTGATGGTAGTCATTCTAACTGGGGTTAGAGGGAATCTCAATGTAGTTTTGATTTGCATTTCCTTGATAGCTTAAGATGTTGAGCATGTTTTTCATATATTTTGGGGGCATTTGTACTTCTTTTGAGAACTGTCTGTTTAGTTCATTTGCTGATTTATTGATTGGACTACTTGGTCCTTTGGTGTTTAGTTTTTTGTGTTCCTTATGTATTCTGGATGTTAATCCCCTCTCAGACAAATAGCTGGCAAAGATTTCCTCCTATTCTGTAGGCTGTCTCTTCACTCTGATAATTGTTTCCCTTGCTACAGAGAAGCTTTTTAATTTCATGCAATCCCATTTGTCAATTCTAGATACTATTTCTGAGCCATTAGAGTCCTATTGAGAAACTCATTGCCCATGCCTATATCCCAAAGTGTTTTCCATATATTTTCTAGCAATTTCCTATGCTTCTCTAGCAGTTTCAAAGTTTCCGTTCTACATTAAGGTCTTTGATCCATTTTGAATTGGTTTTTGTACAGAGTGAGAGATAGGGATCTAGTTTCAGTCTTCTATTTATGGGTCTTTTTAAAGTATGGATCCTTTTAAAGTATTGAAAAGTAAAGATGTCACATTCAAGACAAAGGTGCTCCAGACTCATGCCATGGTATTTTCAATCACATCATATGGTTGTGAAAGCTGGACATTGAACAAAGGAGACAGGAAAAGAATCGATGCTTTTGAATTATGGTGCTGGAGACGATTATTAAATATACCGTGGGCTGCCAAAAGAACCAACAGATTTTTTCTAGAAGTACAACCAGAGTGCTCCTTGGAAGCAAGGATGGCTAGACTGCATCTTAGATTATTTGAACATGTAGTCAGGAAGGACCAATCCCTGGAGAAGGGCATCATGTTTGGGAGAGTGGCAGGTCAATGAAAAAAAGGAAAACCCTCCACTAGATGAATTGACACAGTGTCTGCAACAATGGGCTTAAACATAAATAAGATTTTGTGCCTGGCACAGAATCAGGGAGTGTTTCCATCTGCTGTACATGGGGTCGCTATGAGTTGGACTCAACTCGATGGCACTTAACAACAACAATTTATGGATATCCAGCTTTCCTAGAACCATGTGTTAAAGAGGCTGTCTTTTCTCCATATGTTTTTGGCACCGTTATTAAGAATCAGATGGCTGTAGCTGCATGGGTTTATTTCTGAGTCTTCTACTCCATTTGACTGTGTGTCTTTTTATGCCAATACCATGCTGCTTTTGTTTGTATGGCTCTGTAGTATAATTTGACATCAGTTATTGTGATACCTCCAGCATCAGTCTTTTTACTCAGGATTGCTTTAGCTATTTGGGGTCTTTTCTGCTTCCATATGAATTTTAGGAACGATATCTTTTTTAGTTGTGTGAAGAATGTCATTGGAATTTTGATGGCGATTGCATTCAGTACAGATCACTTTAGGTAATGTGGCCATTTTAATAATATTAATTCTGCCTATCCATGAACATGGGAGCTCATTCCATCTTCTATTGTCTTCTTTAATTTCTTTTTGTTTCTGTTTTTTTGTTTTGTTTTGTTTGTTTGTTTTTGCGGTACTTGGGAGTTGAACCTAGGACCTTTCACATACTTTGCAAGTACTCTACCATTGGGCTGCACTCCCAGCCCATTTTCCTTTTTTATTTTGAGCCAACATCTCACTAAGTTATGCCTCTGGCCTGGACCTCTCAATCCTCCAGACTCTGCCTCCCAAGTAGCTGAGATTATAGGCATGTACCCCCATGCCTGGCCTTTTAATTTCTTTCTTTGGTGCTTTGTGGTACTCTTGTAGAGGTCTTTGACTTCCTTAATTAGGCTTGATTTTTTTCTTTTTTTTTTTTTAGGCTACTGTGAATAGGATTATCTACCTGATTTTTCTTCTCAGCATGTTCAGTACTGGAATATAGAAAAGTTAGTGATATTTGTATGCTGACTTTGTATCCTACTTTGATGAAAATGCTTAGTAGATCCAAGTGTTTTCTGCAAGAGTTCTTTGGATCTTTTAAGCATAAAATCATATTGTCTGAAAATAGGGATAATTTGATTTCTTCCTTTCCTATTTGTACCCCTTTTGATGAAGGAATCTTTTTTTTTTTTTCTGGGACTCAAACCCAGGGCTTGTGTATGCTCGGAAAAGAGTCTACTGTTGAGCCACATCCTTAGCCCTTATTTATATCCCTTTCAATTCTTTCTCTTGCCTTACTTTTCTGGCTAAGAATTTAAGCAGTATATTGAATAAGAGTAGACACAGTGGACACCCTTGTCTCATTCCTGATTTTAGAGGAAATGCTTTCTTTTTTTTTTTTCTCATTTAGTATAATGTGATTCTGGGTTTGTTGTATATAGCCTTTATTACATTGAGGTACATTCCTTCTATTCCTAGATTCTTCAAGGCTTGTATCAAGAGGGAATGTTGAACTTTGTCAAAGACCTTTTCTGTATCTATTGAGATTGTCATTAGTGGTACAGCACAAATGCAGCTCACATTGCTGCCTAGCCTGAGGAGTTCCACTAGTCAGGACTTCTACTCAGATTAAATTGGGTCCTTGGTTTCATTGCAAAAAGAATTTCAGGGTGAGCCAAAAAGTGAAACAAAGTTGTAGCGTTTATTAGGTACTCACTTAAGAATAAGAACAGGCATTCACAAAGAAAGAGAGAAAGGAATCATAATATACATCCAAGACATGAATGCAATCCTCTTAGAAGAAAAGAGCACATGGGCACATGTTCCTTCTAGCTTTATTTAACATTGGCCATGCCCTATGTGACATCAGTCCTGAGCAGCCAGCTCTAGGTGCCTAGTGTGACGTGAACCTCAAGCTCTGCCTGGAAAAGCCCTTGTTATGGATTAGGAAGGTGCCAGTAAGATAGGGAAAAAAAAAAAAAAAAAAAAAAAACCTTCCCTTGTTTAGGATTTAAAAGGCTAAATAGAAACGTTTTGGTATATACGTATAGCTATTTTAACATTTCCTTTTGAAATATCTCTCAAAATAACGTCTCTATGCAGACAGTCCTCATAGCAGTTTTCTTGGTAGTTGTATCAAAGTCCTTGATTTTCAGATTTAAACCAGATCCTTGATGAAAGCTCTTTCCCTTTCCTGGGCCCCCAATTTTCCCTGTCTTTCCATCCTGCCTCAAGATGATCATATGATTTTGGTCCCTAAGTCTATTTATGTGCTGTATTACATTTATTGATTTGCATATGTTAAACCATGCTTGGATGCCTGGAATGAAATGAACTCATTCATGGTGTGTGATCTTTTTAATGTGTTGTTGAATTCAGTTTGCAGGTATTTCATTGAGAATTTTTGTGTCTATGTTAATTAAGGAAATGGTCTGTAGTTTTGTTGTTGTTGTTGTTGTTGTTGTGTCATTATCTGGTTTTGGTGGCAGGGTTCATAGAATGTGTTTGGTAGCATTTCTTCCCTTTCTAGCTTCTGAAATATTTTGAGGAACATTAGTATTAGTTCTCTTTTAGAAGTCTGGTAAAATTCAACAGTGAATCTACCCAGACCTGGATCTTTCTTTGTTGGAAACTTTTATACTGCTTTAATCTCATCGATTATTATTGATCTGTTTAGGTTGTTTATATCTTGGTTCAATTTTGGTAGGTCATATATGTCTAGGAATTTATCCATTTCTTCTAGATTTTCCAATTTATTGGAATATGAGTTTTCAAGATATTCCCTAAGGTTCCTCTGGATTTCAGTGCTGTCTGTTGTAACATCCCCCTTTTCATCTCTAATTTTATTAATTTGGCTCTTCTTTTTCTTTTGTTTAGTTTGGCTATGGGTTTGTCAATCTTGTTTATCTTTTCAAAGAACTAATTCTTTGTTTTATTGATCCTTTGTATTGTTCTTTTAATCCCTATTTCATTAATTTCTATCTTCATATTTATTATTTCTTTCCATCTACTAACTTTGGGTTTGGACATAGCCTTTTCTTTTTTTCTCTGTCCTGACTGAGAAATACAGAGTGCCTAGATCATTCTGCAAAACTGGCTCCATTTCATAACGTTCCCCTTAAAGGAACCTCACAGACACTACTTTAGGGCTGACTCCAGCCATGTGTTTGCCCAGGATGAGACATCTCTCCATACCCCACACTACTCAAAACTGCTTCTGGTGCAGAATTTCCTGTATCTTGGGAAATGCAACCACCACCTTCCCATCACTTCCTTTGTCCTCCCCAAGCCATCCCTCACTGGATATCTTACCTGGTGAGTCTCTCTTAATCTCCTCACTTTTCTCCATCCCTGCAGTCACAGGCCAAAGTCAGGACACACCACTCCTCTCCTAGAAGATCCATCCTGACCTGCCTCTTCTACTCAGCCCCTTTTATCCTTATTCCAATCTACTGGCTCAGTGAGTACCTACTGGCTGGGCACTTTTCAGTGTCCAAGGCTTTGGCTGTGTCATTCCTCCTTCCTGAACACTCCCTTCTGAAGTGGTTGAATCTTTCAAAACTCTTCCCTTGGCCCACTCTGGAGCAGGTCCTGCCATAGGCCCCTCAGATGCACATGGATGAGTTCGTACATGCCACCTGACATCATTCAGGTCTACTTCCTCTCCAATTGGCCTTCCCAGGGAGGAGGACAGTCTCTTGTCCTGTTCGTCATCATGCCTCCAGATCTAGCATAGGGCCTTATACCAAGGGTCTGCATGGGAAGTGGTGAGCAAAAACACATGAATGAATGAGTGGATACCACCCCACCACTATGGTGGCTTCCAGAAGACCTTACTGAGTGACACTATTGTGTGTCACTTAGTGAATCCACAACCATCTTGAGCAGCCACACACCACAGTATGTTAGGTAGATTCATAGCTCTTCTCCCCATCTCTGTTGTATGAACCCCACTTCTGGACATGGCTCTATTGAGTTAATCCACACATTCACTCAACAAATATCTGTCAATCACCAGTTGAGGCCTAAGCTGTATATTTCAGGGACCATGAAGGGGCCCTGTCTAGTGGGGAAAACAGGTAGATGAATGGAAGCCCACACAGCAGGCTTGTCTAGGGAGGGAAAGCCCTGCCCTTTCCAGCTAATGCAGGCTACAGGTAGAAGATACTGTGTGCTTAAACCCAGTCATGGAGACACTCCTCAGCCATGGGACTGTAGTAAGTGTGGCCTATACCTTTGACCCCAGCATGCCCAGGGAATTGCCAAATGAGGATCTACCTCCATGCTGTCCCTAGGCAACATCCCTGACCAGTGACTCTTTGAAACAGGCTGGATGCATCTGCTTGCCACCCCCATCCCTAGGGAAGGACCTGGTATTACCCTAGAAGAGACACCAAGAACTTCTGTGATGGGTGGATAGGTAATTGGATGAATGGGAGGGTAATTGGGGACACATGGCCTCCCTCTGCTTGCCTATGATCTCTATCTTGGAGAAGGGAGAGTGCAAGCTCTGCTGTTTGGCACTGAGGCTTCCCCGACTGCTGATTCTCTTGGGCTCTGGCAACCCCCTCAGCAGCTGAAGGTCGGCTCAGGGTTTGTGAGCCCTGACCTTCAATGGTATTTCCCCAGCAGGGCCCTCAGAATAGAGCAATGCATACAGAGGGCACTGTGCACATGGACACACATCTGGACCCTGAACAACATTCAGCATACAGCTGTCTACTGGACTCTGGGACCAGCCCTCTGCCCACCCAAGGTTCTTCCTGTTAAGGACTGAGAAAAGACTGAGTGTGTCCCAAATGGCCAGTTCTTTTGCTCAAGGTCAGAGGCAGAGGGCAGGAGATGTAGCTTCAGATGTAGTGGTAGCCCTATTACTTCAAATTAGACCTAGGTTCCATCCCCGGCATAGCACAAAGGGGAAAAGGATGTGGCAATCCATTCCTGAAGCAATCCCCAAACAATCAACCATTGAAAACCCTATCAGGCTCTCTAAGTGTCAGAGCCAACTCAATAGTACCTAACAAGAGCAACAACAACAACAACAACAACAACAACAACAACAACAACAACAACAATAGCAACAGAGCTTATCTGCCATCTAACAGAATCTCCATAAGGCTGGACAAGGTCAAGTAGATCCCTAAAAAGACATCCCCCTTCACCCAATCCCTGAACCACCTGGAGGGCAAAAGCCAAAGAAATTCAGAGAATGGCTGTAGGTCCCCTCCCAGCTACCTCCCACATGGACCACTCCTACCCAAGACAGCAGAACCAGCACAAACGGAGCCGTCATTATGGACATCTCTGGGCTTTGACAAGCCATAATTATCCAACAGATCTAGGATGTCTCCCTCCCCCAAAATATAGATAGTGAGGTTAGGCTTCAACTTCTCCTCAACTATACCTCCATCCTGGGAAAAAGGCTCTGGACAACACAAACACCTAGAGCACCAGAAGTCAGCTCCGTAGGGAGCTTAGGAAATACAGATATTTTAATGCATGCAACCTGAGGCATGTTTTAAAGATTATTATCCAGCACAGCAGCTGCCCTGAGCCCATATTGGGGCTGGGTTGGGATTCGAGATGGGTGAGGATGAGGTAAGAGTTTGAGGTTAGCTACTAGACATCTACCTGCAGCTGTACCACTGTGGTGTCCAATCCCATCAGAACTTGGAAGCTAAGCAAGGTCAGGCCTAGTTAGTACTTGGATTAGAGACCGCCTGGGAACACCAGATGCTATAGGCTTAGGAGAAGGACCCAGCAGCCCACTTCCAAAAAACAACCAGCCATTGAAAATCCTATGAATAGCAGAGAAGCAATGACAATAGTGTTTTACCTGCTGTAGGGTTGTTATGAGTTGGACACCGACTTGATGGCATCTAACAACTACAACTAGACATCTGGGACTGGGGTTTAACTCAGTTGGTAGAGCGTCACTCTGTGCTTTCTGAGGACCCAAGTTCAATCCCCAGCACCTCAGAAACAGGAGAAGGACGTGGCAATCCACTCCCAAAGCAATCCTGAAACAACCAGCTATTGAAAACCCTATGAGGGTTGGTATGGGTCAGACCCAACTCAATGGCACCTAACACCAACAACTAGACATCTGACTTAACTGTAATTTAAAAGCCTGAAAGTTCAGTGGGTTTTTGTAAATGTTTTTTTAGAGCTGGTCAAAATTTCAGGAAACCAGTAGACAGAGGTGGAGTAAGAAGAGAAAAGGCTACAGAGATCCAGGGACAAATCACCTGGGACCTCATGGACCATGAAAAAGAGTTTGTGTGTGACCCTGAGGACAGGCAGCAGCCCCCCCCCCCTCAAGAGGGAAGGCAGGGGAAAAGCAGGATAGGACTTGGGATTTAAGAAGGGGACATGTCTACTGCGGGGGAGGGGGAAGGAGGCACAGAGCTTGGAGGTGACTAGGGAGAAGGCTGGTGCAGCCTAGGTGACAGCTGATGGTGACCTTACCTGGGGAATGGCAATTCATATAAAGCAGGGGTCCACAACCCCTGGGCTACAGGTAGGAGGTGAGTGGCAAGCAGCAAGGGAAGTTTCGCCTGTATTTACAGCTGCTCCCTATTGCTCCCATAAGCACTTGAATCACCCCCAAACCATCACCCTGCTTCCCAGTCCATGGGAAAATTATCTTCTGTGAAAGCAGTCCCTGGTTCCAAAAGGGTTGAGGACCACTGATTTAGAGAGAAGAGGATAGATTTAAGAATTCATGAAGAGCCAAAATAGAAGAAGCTATGTTCCTTCAATCGCTAATTTACTCAACAAATATTTATTGAATGTTCTGCACCTCATTCTGAACTCCCTTTGGGGGATGAAGCCTTCCTCTTCATCCAGGTCCCTCCTCCCTGTCACCTCAAGCAGGCCGTGCTCAAGGACACTGTTGAAAGCTCCAGACAGAATAGGAGTGTGGAGTGCAGTGGTGCATGCTTGTAATACCGACGGGAGGCAGAGGCAGGAGGATCATGAGTTTGAGGCCAGAGGCAGCCTGAGTAACTTAGTGAGACTCTGTCTCAAGATAAAAAGCTTTTTTAAATGGGACTGAGTTGTAGCTCAGTGGTAAGAGCTCTTGCAAAGCATAAACAAAATCTTGAGTTCAGCGACCCAGTAATACACACACAAAAAAAAAGGATGGAAGGAAGGAAAGTAGGAAGGAAGAGAGAAGGAAGGAAAGAAGGAAGAAAGGAAGGAAGGAAGGAAGGAAGGAAGGAAGGAAGGAAAGAAGGAAGGAAAAGAAAAGAGAAGAGAAGAAAAGAAAAAAAAATGGGGAGTGGAAAAGCGGCTACCCCAGAGGACACACCAGCATTCTTCTTACATAGGTCCTAATCACAATGTCTGGTTTCCTCAATTACAAGACTCTTTCTATTGCAAGGTAACCACCCATTTAATGAGGGTCCCCGCACTACGGCTGTGGCCTCACCCTTCCTCTCCCTGTGCCTCATTTCCCGCTGCTATTTTTAAAGGAAAACACTTCATCTTGTGGTAGTGGAGTAAGGTAGCTTGTGTCCTTTTTGAAATGAGTTGGGTGCCAATGATTCCATCCATGAGTAACTCTAGCCTGATCAAGTTGTGTGAACGGTGTACTGCACAAGCCAGGGGCTTACATATTGATGTCGACACATTTCCAGTAGATGGTAATAATGGGAATTGGAAAAGTGGAATCTTTGCTAACCCCAATCACAGGAACCTAAATCATGGTATGACTGAGGCCTACTCACACCCACCTCAAGCACCCCCAACCCCTTCTGTGGCTGCATTCCTGCCTCATCTACCCTTTTGGGATCAGTGCCGGTTGCAGCTCTGACACCCCTCCTTGCCTTTGAGTAAGACATCTTCCTCTGAACTTATTGCTCAGCCCTGTCCTCTGCCCCTGTGGGGCACTGCCCCAGGTCCCAGATCCACCACAAGGAGGCTGGGGCACTCGTTCCTCTGGAGGCCCTGACCATGACACACATTCAACATTTTCCAGGACACCTACATCCCGCACCAATATAGTTTGTACTTAACCTCATAAGAATACAGCTGAGCTTCAGCGGACCAGTTTTCATGACACAATGTTCCATTTGCTAGCATTTAGCATTTATTTTCTCTTCTTGCAGTTTTCTACATTTTGTTTTTCACATCTCAGACATTTGCATAAACCTGTGAGCAGCCTGATGATCCCTGTACTTCTAGCATCTGAAAACAGAAGGACTTGGGTGAGAAGGCCCTCACCATCAACACATGGTATGCACACCCATGTGCGCGCATGTGCACACACACATACACACAGACATGGACAGAGGGATTCCTATGCATGAACAAGCTTATGGACGTGTCCTCTCACATAATGAAGAGGAGGTTCTGTCTTTTGTCCTCTGGCTTTGCCCTTAACCTTGACCTTGACTCATAACCTGATGTTGACTTCCTTTCTTTCTTTTTCTTTATCTTTTCTTTTCTTTTGTTTAGGACAGGATCTCACCATATTGCCCAGACCAGGCTCAAACTCGCTAGGTAGCCTAGGATGTCCTTGAGCTCATGATCCTCCTCACTCAGCTTCCTGAAGGCTGGAATTATAGGAGTGTGCCACTGTGCCTGGCTTCTAATGCTGGCTTTAAAGCAGAATCTGACCTTCCTTCTTACCCTGTACCAGCCACTTGCAGGCCTAGAACCAGGGAGCTGTCTAACTGCATCATCTTCAGGAACCAGAGCCCCAGAGGAGTAGAGACAGCTGGGACCGTATGTATTCCTGGCTGAAGAGTGAATGGTCCAGGTGATAAAGGTGGAAAGGTGGCTTTCTCAAAGTAGCTGAGCTATTAGACACTATCGTTGGTGGTAACAGCCTCGAGGGCAAGCAGTACTTCACCTCAATAGTCATCCAACAGCTATAAGCCAGGCTGCCTTCTGCCCTCATCCAGACCAAGCACTTTCTCTGCACCCCTTCTCAAAGTACCAGCTGTTTGTGTCCTGGACAAAGGCATTTGGGGCTTTGGGAGAGAATTCTTTGGGGAGCCCTCCTGCTCTGTTTGAGTGCCCTATCTGTGAAAATGAGGATGGCCACCAGAGGGTGCACCGAGCCCACCAGGGGACACTCTAAAGTTAAAGGAGCCACCCCAGCCTTTCACAAATAGCCTTTCCTGCTCCCTCCAACCTGCCAAGCTACAGCTAGGACTCTTGCTTAAAGCTGCATAAGTACGCACAACTGGGCAGATACACCTGTTTTCCAGACCCTAGAGGGTAAGTCCAAGGCTGTGACCTCTGGTGGTGGGGAGGGCAGGGAAGACGTTGGGAAGGCCTGAAATCCTTTGCTCAGTCCATGGAGATCAAGTCCCTTCCACAGCCAGCTAAGTTAACTTGCAGCCTTAGAGGCATCAGGCTATGGGAGCCTATAGCCAAAGTTAAGAGCTAGCAATGCAGCAAAGTTAAGAAAAGAGAGGGAAAGGCCACTGACAACACTCTGGACAAATCTTGACTCTCCTGGCCCCTTGGAGGGGCCCTAGGACCTGGGCCAGCTGACCTCATCCAGGTTCCTATGATGCGCTGGGCTGCGTCTGTGATTGGGCAACCAATTTATGGAGCACTCTCCCTGTACTAAGGGTAACTAATCCTCAGCAGGCATCAGCAATGTCAGACAGCTTCTCCTGGCCCTCCAGATGCCCTCTCCCCTCCCCCACATTCTGTACTGTGGCTACTGATCTATACAGACAATATCAACAGGATCTCCTGCCTTGTAACTTCTGGTTGGGTTCAGCCAATGGAGAGTACCAAGTAAAGATGGGCAGGAAGAAGGAGGGGGACCTTGATGAATCAGCATGCAGCCTGCATGAAGGCCTGGCTTAGTGACCTGTTAGCTTCAGGACTGTCTTTGAGGGAGAAGCCCAGCTGCCCTGGCCATGCTGAAGGGCAACAGGCCCATCCACTCTGGAGGGGCTTCCATACTAGGTCCCTCCACGCCCTCACTTACACATATTTAGTCAGTTAATAAACATCTGCTGGCACCCCCTTTTGTGTCAAGACTGGGAACCCCAAGACACAGAGCAGAGACACATGGAAGCCTTTCCTGTGTGGACTCATATTGTCATTTTGGTTTTCATAAAGGAAGAGGGATCACAGATGAGGAAACTGACAGTGGACCCCCACGGCAGAGGGAGCCTACAGAAGGAGAATCTCCATTGGTGAGATCAGGTAGGACACAGAGTTTGGCCTTCCCAAGTGGTAGCAGTTGGAGGGCTAGGAGTTGGTGAGCATGGTGCATAGACTGAGCAAAGGCTGAGAAGAAGAGGTGACTAAATCCCATTGTTGTTGTTGTTAGGTGCCGTCAAGTCGGTATCCGACTCATAGCAACCCTCACAGGGTTTTCAATGGCTGACTGTTTCAGGATTGCCTTGGGAGTGGATTGCCAGGCCCTTCTCCCATTTTTGTGGTGCTGGGAATCGAATTTGGGACCTCAGAGACTGCAGCACAGTGCTCTACCAACTGAGCTAAATCCCAGCCCCTAAATCCCATAGAGACACAATAATAGGTTTGGGTGTTCATAACACAGGTGATGTCTGTCAGACATGTTATAAAAAATAATACAGTGTATTATTGTAAAATAATATATTGTCAGTTGAAACAGTCAATAGTCAATTACTTTGTCCACATATTTAACCTTTCTGATGCCACTCATTCCTTCCTACAATTCCATGTTTCTATATAGGATTATTTTCCTCTATCCTAAAAAACTTCCTCTAGGATTTTTCTTTTCCTTCCTTTCCTCTCCCCTCCTCTCCTCTCCTCTCCTTTCCTTTCCTCCCTCCCTTCCTTCCTTCCTTCCTTCCTGTCCTCTTTCTTTCTTCTTTCTTTTTTAAACCAGGGCCTTGCCCACAGTAGGCAAGTGCACTACCACTGGGCTACACCCCCAACTCTTTTTTATTATTGAGACAAAGTAGCACTAAGTTACCCAGGGTAGACTTAAACTTACTATGTAGCCTAGGCAGGTCTTGAACTTGCAATCCTCCCCTCTCAGCCTCCCAAGTAGCTGGGATTACAGCTGCTAAAATCAACTTAGTTCTTTAGGTTTAGGGCTGCTATTTAAAAGTAGCCAATAAAATCAGAATAACTTATTGAGCTCCAATTATTGGGCTCCTTCTCTGTCTTTACCTTCTTTCTGGAATTTTCCCTCTTATATTCAGGCTCTTTGGCATCCCTGAACTCCAACCTCTGTGTCTTCAGTCTGATAAGACTGGTGCTTGCTGCTTTGCCCTTGTTCTGTCATGTAATAATGTATGAAATGCACATAGAGAAAAAGCTAGAGTAAATGGGGAGCTCCCTGCTTGTTATTTCCTCTTCTCAAGCATTATGACTTTCAATTGCTACCTGAATTGGTTGTTCTCCAATGCCTTCAAATAGTTGTTTTATATATTTTGTCCAACTTTTTTAGTTGCTTTCTGCAAGTAGATTAGTCTGACATATTCTACCCATCATGGCCAGAATTGGAAGTTTTATCCAGTTCAGTTCTAATGCTAGGTTAGAAAAAGCTGGAGAGGGGTAGGCCCAACAGACCTGACTGCTTTCTGCTGAAGCTCAGATTCACAGGCCCTTGTGACATTAGACCCACATCCTGAATTAGGGCTCTCTGTTTTGCTTTCTTTTCTTTTAATTGTCAAAATTTTCTTAGGTTCCAATCGACACTAACAACAACACAATTGTTGTTGTTGTTGCTGGGTGCCCTTGAGTTGAGTCTGACTCATAGCGACCGTTTGTACAGCAGATCGAAACACTTCCCAATTCTGAGAGGTAATAAATTGACCCCACTTATAAGAAACTACTCAACTAGATAAGCCTTTTGCGCAGCTGCCTTTTGTGCAGCTGTGGTGAAACATCTGGTATAACAAACACAAGGAAGGGATGAATTATCTTGGCTGCTGGTTTCAAAGGGTTCTGTCCATGGTCACTTGCCTCCAGGATCCTGGACCTGTTGAGAGGCAGAATATTGTGGCAGCAGGTGCTTGTGGCAGAGAGGCTTCTTCATGGCAAACAGGAAACAGAAAAGGAGATGCCAGCCCTCGGCCAGCTTTCTCCTTTTCCCCCTTTTATTCCATCCTGGCCCCCAGCCCGTGGGACAGTGCTGCCCACATTCAGGGAGGGTCTTCCCCCCTCTGTTAATCTCTCTGGAAATGCCTCATAGACCCACCCAGAAGTTTGCCTCACCAGTCTCTGAGATGCTTCTAAATCCAGTCAGGTTGACAATGAAGGGTAACCATCACAGGCGGCATACCAAAGAAAATGGAGATGCCCAGAGAAGGAACTCTGAAAAGCTACACGGAGTCCTCTGGAGGCTTTGTCTAAGGTACACCTGAGTAGGACACAATTCCATGAGGCCTGGCAAATAAAAACTTTCTGGGTCTGTGTACTAAATGGGGATTCCAGAGGTCCCCCTGCACTAACCACTATTTTGATCAGCCAGAGTGGAAAGACCTTGCTGAAGCTGGGTGTAGTAGTACATGGGAAGCTGAGGCAGGAGGCTAGAGGCAGCCTGCATAACTTAGCAAGACCTTGTCACCACATAAAAGAAATTAGAAATGGGTTGGGGTGCAGCCCAGAGATGGAGCACTTGCCAAGTGTGTGTGAGTTCAACCCCCAAGTATCACCAAAAAAAAAAAAAAAAAAAACAACCCTAAGACAGACCTTTCTGAACAACCTGAACATTCAAGTAAAGCCTTAGTAAGTCCACATCTTGGGAATAGAACTACTCTATCCCTGCAAAATGTGTTACTTTCGACCCTACCCTAATAAAGCCTAAAACCAGTCCTTAATAGGATCAAGTTGAGCCTCTAGTAAATTCACTGCCTATTGAAACTAACTCAGCACTCCTTAAAGAAAACAACAGCCAGGTACTGTAGCCCATACTTGTAATCCTAGCAACTCAGAAGGCTGATGCAGGAGGATCGTGGGCTCAATGCCAGAAACAGCCTGAGCAGCTTAGTGAGAACCTCTCTCAAAATAAAAAATAAAACAAGGGGCTGGAGGTGCAGCTCAGTGATGGAGCATTTTCCTAGTATGCACAAGGCTCTGGGTTCAACTCCTCAGTACTGCAAAAATAAATAAATAAATAAATAAATGAAACCAAGATCCAGACTCACAACAATAAAGTATCTGCAATTCTCAATACACAGTTAAATATTACCAGACACACGAAGAAGCAGGAAAATATGATACATAACAAGGTGACAAAATTCATTAAAAAAAAACCCAGAGGCAACTGGAATTATTGGAATTAGCAGATGAGGAGTTTTAAAATAACTATTATAAATATGGGGCTGGGGTTTAGCTCAAGTGGTAGAGTGCCACACTGCACTCTGAGTCCCTGACTTTGATCCCCAGCACTGTAAAAATGGGAGAACGATGTGGCAATCCATTCCAAAGCAATCCTGAAACACTCAGCCATTGAAAACCCTATGAGGGTCACTATGAGTCAGACTCAACGCGATGGCACCTAACAACAACAACAACAACAACATTCTAAATATGTTCAAGAATTTTAAATTACAAGATGGGCACCATAAATAAACAGATGAGCCATCTTAGGAGAGAAATGAAAACTATAAGCCAGAACTAAATGGAAATTTTAGAACCAAAAAATACCCATCACACAAAGTGAAACTTTTACTAGAAGGACTTACAAGGAGCCTGAACCCTGCAGAAGAAAAGATCAGTGAGCATGGGGTCCATAGAAGTCATCTAAATGAAAACAAAGCAAGAAAAAAGACTGGAAGGAAAAAAAAAAAAGACAGCCTCAGTGAAGTGAACTTGAAACAATATTAAGCAATCTAATGTAGATAAAATTGGAGTCAACAATATCAAGCAATCTAATATAGATAAAATTGGAGTCCTAGGAGAGCAGAAAAAGAGATGGATGCAAAAAAACAAAAAAGGGAGTTTTTTTAAGTAGTGGCTGAAATTCTAAATTTGATTTTAAAAATTAACTTACCATTCCAAGAAGCTTGGAGTTATAAAGCCTCAAGCAAGATAAATATGGAGGAAGCTACGTCCAAGCATATCATAGTCAAATATCTTAAAACCAAGTGAACAATTCAGAAACAATGAAAGAAGAAAGACATTGTGTCAGTCAGCTTGTGTGGCACTGTGGTGAAATATCTGGCAGAAACAAACTTGTGGGAGAAAAGATTTATTGGGGCTCATGGTTTAGAGGATCTCAGTCCATAGAGGCAGGGCTGGTGTGGCAGTGGGGTAGGAAACAGGACCTGTGGCACAGAACCTCACAGCTTGGTGGTCAGAGAGTGCTACCGGAACTGGAGGCCCACAGAAAATTTCCAAAGGCTCACCTCTACTGACCCACCTCCTCCAAGCCAGGTCCCACCTCCCAAAGTTCCATAAGTCTCTACAAACAGCACCACCAACTGCTTGCCAACCATTCAAACATATGACCTTTGGGGGACATTTTAGGTTCAAACCATATAGGCATAGTACTTAAAGAAAACAATGAGAAGTCGTTGTTGTTAGGTGCCATCAACCTAAACTCATAGTGACTGTATGTAGAACAGAACAAAACACTCTCCCACATAGTGCTATCCCTGGCACTATGTCAGTGCTCCTCTGCTATTCATAGGATTGTGTTTGTTTGTTTGTTTGTTTTTTGCAGTACTGGAGGTTGAACACAGGGTCTCGCGTTTGCATGCTTTGCAAGTGCTGGACCACTGAGCTGCACCTCCAGTCCTTTTTTTTTTTTTTTTTTTTTAACCTTTTGAGACAGGATTTCACTAAATTATGCAGACGGCCTCTGGTCTCAAACTTGCGATCCTCCTACCTTCTGAGTCACTGAGATTACCTCACCTGGCTATTCATAGGCTTTTTAATGGCTGATAGTTTTGAGTTTGCTTCAGGAGTGGTGTACACCGTCCTTCTCCCATTATTTGCAGTGCTGGGGATCAAACCCAGGGCCTCAGAGAGTGCAGAGCAGCACTCTAACAATTGAGCTAAGCCCCAGCCCACAATGAGAAGAAATACCATTTATTTCTCATCAGGAATAATGCAAGTCAGAAAACAATGGAATGATATGTTAAATATTAAATACATTATGAGAAAAAGTATTCTTTATACAGGGAAATATTTAAAAGGGGCATGAGAAATAAGGACATTTTTCAATTAAAAAAAAAAAATTGAGAGAATTTACCAGCAGTAGATCTGTAATGCTGGAAATGTTAAAGGAAGTTCTTAAGACTAAAGGGAAATGATATCTGATGGAAATTCAGTTCTAAACAAAGGAACAAAGACTTCTAGTAAATATAACAAGTAAACAGAAGGTAGGGTTTCTTGTTTCTTAAATTATTTAAAAGAAATTGACTGTTTAAAGCAAAACTAGGGAGGAGGATACAGCTTAGCTGTAGAGCCCTGCTTAGCATGTGTGAGGCCCTGAGTTTGACCCGCAGTGCCACAAAATAAATAAAATAAAATAAATTTTAAAAATTGCTATTAATGATGGAGCTTGTAATATAGAGAGAAAGAAGTGAATGACCTCAAGAACTAAGAAAGGAGGAGGTAAACTGAAGTATATTATTGTACAGTTCTTAAATTATGTAAGAAGTAGTGTTTATCCTTTTCTGGCCTTTATTTTCTCTTTTTATTATCTTCATTTTTCCAGTTACAAACATAATGCAGATTTGTTTATATGAAATTAAAACACTACAGAAACACATAACCTAGGAAAAGTAAATATCCCAAAATATCATCCTCAGA
Organism: Pedetes capensis; assembly: GCA_007922755.1. Classification (NCBI taxonomy): domain Eukaryota; kingdom Metazoa; phylum Chordata; class Mammalia; order Rodentia; family Pedetidae; genus Pedetes; species Pedetes capensis. The sequence goes on from VMDO01000815.1 coordinate 81,062, forward strand.
AATAACAACTGTCAACAATTTGCAGCATATTTCTCTGATTGCTTTATCCATATAGAATAATAAAACATATTTAAAGTATTTATCTTGATGAAAACAATGCTTCTGGCCCCCAAATTATAAAAATATTTATCTGTATTTTCTACCAGCCCCTTTTTAGTGTAAGTTTGAGTTGCTTGTGAAAACATTTATAGTATAAAAATTGAAATATATGGATCACAAATTCACTTGGAATTCATTTTGTAGTGCTAAAATTATATAACATGTAGGATTATAAATCTTATTTGTTCTGTATGGATAACAAATGGCCCCAACATGATTTAATAAATGAACTTTACCCCTTATCTCCTGAATCAAGATGTTTCCTCTATCACATACCCTTGACATTCTTTTGTTCCATCAACATATTTCTTTTTTTTATGTTGCTACCACATCCTTAGATTTATTGCACATATACTTTGATGCCTACAGAGCATATGTCATTTGGGTTTTCTACCATATTTACTTTTTCAGTTGGTCTTTAGAATCATTCTGTCAATTCCTCCCATGTAAATAAATTTTTACTAGAATTGCATTGAATTTATCAATTATTACATTTAAAATATTGATTTTCTGGGAACTTGGCATATGCCTCAATTTATTTTGTCTTCTTTTAAATCTATCCTGCATCAACATATACAGGCCTTCAATGTATCCTGCATCCATTTATAGATAGTTTTATGTTTCACTGTTACTATGAATGGTAAACTATTTTCATTACATTTTTAAATTAGTTAAGACTCAACACTCTTAAAGCTATTAAAATCTATAAACACATACAAATTTATATTATTCTGCTCCAACTGTTTCCCCCTATAAGGCATAATAGTTTTCTAAAACAGATTTTCTTGGCTATTATAGACAGACAATAGTTAACATCTGTAAATAATGATCATTTTGCCTCTTTTTAGTGCTTATTACTTACTTCCTTTACTTGTTCATAATTTCCTCTTTTCACTTTATTGTCCTAGTTAGGACTTCCATAGCAACACTGAACAATAGTAGTGAAAGGGACATTGTTTGGATTCCTTTCTTCCTTTTAATCTAATTATGTTAATCATTAGATTTTATAATGTTGAGTCAAGTTTATAATTCCAGGAAATAAAAAAAGGTCTATTAGCTCTATTTAGCAAATAGATGGGTATCTCTACCATTTTCTTAAAGGGGCTATTACTGGTGTTAGGATGCTGGATTTTCACAAGGCATTATGGAAGTGCTCCATTGCTCCCTGGCTCTGGAACGCCATGCTTCTCTTGGGGAGAATGCTTGTACTCCTGCTCTGGGCCAACAATACTTCATGGTTCAAAGCTCAATGTCACAGTTCTTTGTAGTCAACTTGTCTTAATCCTGAACACTCCTACTTCTCAGGGTCTGCTGGTCTCAGAGTTGGGCAGGGACATTTAATGCAATTCAATCCAGATCCACTGTTTTTCTCTTTCTCTTCCCCGAGATGGGACAGCTTCTTGTATAACCCTGAGCACACAGGCGTTCTCTTTTTACATTCCCTTGGAGCAATCCAACTTCTCACATGGGAGAGGCAGGTACAGTCCCACTATTCTTTAGGTAAATCTACCTTCCCATTAAGATGGTGACCTCACAGAGGGCACACAACCTGGTCAGCCATTGTCTTGGCGGGGCCTCAAGTCACACAAATGCTCTTGCCATTGTGGGTCGGTATGAGAGATAGAGTGTCAGGATCTAACCTAAACACACACACACACACACACACACGCACACACACACACACCCAAGACCTCTGCCTCTCACACCCCACTGTTGAGCCTACATCTGCACAGCTATGGATCTAGCTTTGGGATAGGATGTAGGAAAGGGTTTTGAATATTCTTGGGAACCAAGAAAATAGCCACCGAAGACATGAAGCTGATTCATGGGCCCTGCTCCAGTTGTTTGTACCAATGGCCTGCCCCAGCCTCAGGCCAACTTCACCCTCACAGGCCTGGATCTGGTTCCTCCTGCTCTAATCCGCATGGCCCTCTGCACCTGGATTCCCAGACCGCAGGGCCAGCTGGCAGCTGCTAGACTCTGGCAACATGGCTCTGCCCCATTCTCCCAGCAACCGGAGCAGCCAGCCTTATACCAAGTGGTCACCGTTGGGGCGTCTAGTGGCCAAGCCCGGAGGTGAGGTCAGCCTGAACAGTTCTCGCCAGCCTGTGACTCAGTTACCACTGGACAGAGCTCTTCACCAACACTGATCAGTGAGTAAAGGAGCTGATAATGCATGGGAGCGCACCACCCGTAAGAAAAGAAAGGATGGAGCTGGAAGGGTGGGATGGAGACAGGCCAATGCTTGCTAGACTCCTGAGGAAGGCTTCACTGTCTTTGTCCATTGGTGTCATCCCCCCAGCACCCCTTAGGGCACAGAGGCCTTAGCTATACCCATAAGAGAGTCATAGGGAATGGGGGTCACAGAGCTCCATCTGACAAGAAGGGCCAAAGATTTAAATCTTTACAGTTATTTCCACATGAGGCAGTTCATTTCAGATGTGTGTTACAAAGACTTAATTGTTCAACATTCAGGCCTAGAACAATGCTTGCCACACAAGAGACTCTCAAAAATATCTGTTGAATAAATGAACAAAGCATAAATAGCATGCACCATAATTCTTGACACACCGCTTTCAGATTTCTTCCATTTTCATGTTGCCAGGAGCCTGAAAACACAGAAGTAGCCTGGACTTCTCCTGCCATCTGAGTAGCTCTAGATGTCAGCTCTAGGGTTTAAGAAGAGGATGAGAGTCCTTAGGCCTGAGACTAGACTGTCCTGGTCGGGCCCACCACTCAATGTGTCTGTGTGTGTGTCCCTGGGGCAGGGTCACAGCTGTGCCTGGAGTCCAAGTGCAGACAAACCATGAGTGGCCACGTGTGCCTGAGGAACTGGATTGCTGTGTCACCTCCCCTGCTGGCTTCCTCTCTGTCATCCCTGCAATTTTGGCAGAGCTTTGCCTGTACCTCCTGGCAGTGTCTCTATCTCTGGGCTGACCCCTTGTTTTCATCAGAACATGGCAATGGTCAGGCCATAGCCCAAAATGTCCAGGGCATAGAATGAGCATACATTCCAGCTGCTCATCCCAAGAGCTGATTTGTAATAGGAGCCAACTTCTCCCAGGAGCCAGGGTCACTGGGCTGATGGAAGCCCCCAGCTGCCAGGGGAAGCAGGGAACCTTAGAATTCCTGCTTTGTACCTGTGGGGCACAGGCAGAATTACAACATTAGGTCCCAGGTGGGGCTGGGTGGTCTCAAGCAGGCTGCCTGCACCCTCTGGCCTGAATGAGAGGTGGGCCGGTGAAAGGATGGGGATCCCCTTAAGGCAAGGGAGAAGCTGGGGTGCCTGTGCAGGCTGCTTTCCCAAGGCCCAGTTGCACAACACTCTGTCACACGTCCTCATTGCCACTGCTGACAGATTGTCCTGCCACCTCCCTGTCTGGCTGGGCTGCGTCACCTCCGGCTCTTTTACCTGTCTGCTGCCTCCCCCTGTGTGAGATGCCATCCCTCCCAACACCTTTCTACTCCTAGGCCTCAGGGCCAGGGCCTCAAGGGCTCAGCGAGGTGAGCCTGTCCCCACCCTGCCACCTGCTCATCCCTTTGTTGGGTCCCAGAGCAGACTGGTTTTCTCTGTGAAAACAGTCAGAGCAGGTTGGACAGGGGTGCTGCTGGGGACCGCAGTGACTGCCGAGTCACATCCCTCCACCAGTGCGAGGGGCGCAGCACAAAGGCACCCACGCAGCGCCTGGAAACTGGAAGTTTGGGCTGGCGCACATCTCCCCTGGGCTCGGTTTCCTGAAGAGCATCGGTTCTGCTTTTGCACTGGCCCTGGCTCAGGGCCGGCAACTAGGCCCTCACTGGCAGAGTCAGCTTTGTTCCTGTTTGGCCCCTGGGAAACCTGCTCCCTCCAGAGCTCCAGCCTCTCAGCCCCCAGAAAGATGCACTCAGCCCAACCCCCCAAGGCTAGTGGACCAGGTGTAGGCTAGAGACAGAGCCGGCACTCACTAAGTGTTTGTTGAGGAACGGAATGGCACAAAACTGAAGCCAGGAAATGCCCTTTGTCACAGACACACCCTCTCTGTTGTGCACTGCTGAGCCAAACAGCTTAAAAGACAGCTTTGTGGCCTCCTTGATGGAGACTTGCCTCCCAGGATATGCTAGGCATTGGCCTCCAACCCACCTCACAGGCTGCACCACTCCAGACTCTTCTTTTGGGTGGTGCCTGGTGCCCATGCTCTGGCTGCTTCCAACCTTTGCAGAGTCCCCAGACCCTGCCTAGGACTTGCCTTGGCTCCTTATCACTATTGGGCCCAGTTCCAACCCAGCAGAAGGTCCAAACAGCTGCTCCCATCCTGCTGTGCCCTCCCACAGACCGTGTCCTCTCCACCATACAGACTTATCAGCCCGACCTCTGAGAGAGCTTGTCCTTGGGTGGCCAGAGGCCTCGGGCCCTGGAGCTGGGCCAGACAGGCCACACGGAAGTAGGGATTTCTTCAGTTCTCTCCTCTGGCTGGTAGATACCCTACAGTGGTCAGTATTGTGGACTGGGCATTTCAAGAAGAGGGGAGACCCCACCAAACATGCAAATCTCCATGGAATCCAGGCTATTGGCTGGGGAAAGAGAGTTGGGCTTTGAAGTATTGGCTTAAAGGAGCTGGGTCTGAATGGGGTGTACTCCTCCCAGAGGACTTCCCACTGGGTCAAGGCAGAGCAGATCAGAGTCTGAGCTCTCTGACCAGCCCCCATGGGCTCACGGGAAGGTATCTCACGCATGGGCTGGCCCTCAAGCTTCATGAGGCGCCTGCCCAAGGCTGCATCCAACTCTTGTCAGTCTGGGTTGATCTTGATCTCAGCCTGAGGTTGTTCCTGTCCCACCCCTTCTCTGCTCCTCCCCCTGGGCTCCCAAGGGTATCTGTTCCTCCAGGAGCCTGCCAGCCCCGCCTGCCCATCAAGAAAAGAGCACTGTGGTTTCCCCTGACCTTGGGCAGACCTGGCCACACACAGAAGACTTAGGCATCATGCCCAGAGTCAAGTGGGGCTCCCCTAAAGGACAGGGCCACTAAGTGCAGCAGAAGCAGAAGTCTTCACCTTCCTGGGCCTATCATACCCTCCCTGCTCCTCTCTGGGCTAAGGGATGGGCCAAGATAATAATTTCCATAACAGTTATAATGTTGTTAATAGCAAATGTTAACAGCCAGGTTCTCTGTGGGGTGCCAGGGAGACACAAATGAATAAGATAGGTACAAGCCGATGGAGAGTACCCAATATATACCAGCACCACAGCGACTCAGCAACATAGCAATCCCCAATTGGGATGAGCAGGACCAAGGCCACCGAAGGGGGAAAGCAATCCTGAGGGCCATCAAAAGGGAGTTTTGGAGAAGCTGTCCCCAGCCCAGGGTGCCTCAGGAGTGGACCCACAGTGTAATCCCTGAAAAGGACTACCTGCAGCCTCTAGGAGCACAGCCTGGCCCAGGCAGGCCCCTATCCTGTGGAAGGGTGCTCTCACAAGTGGGGTCTCTCCAAGAGCTTGTGTGGATGATACCTGACATGGACCCACACATTCCACATTGCTCCAAGCTGCCCAGACCCTGCGCAAATACATAGGAAAGCTTATGTACCAGATTCCAGAATCCTACTCCCACCTCCAGTTCTGTCAGAGAAGGGTCTGGAAATGGCTGAAAACCCAGAAAGGTCATATTAAGGAGGACCACTTCCAGAAGGACCCAGACAGAAGCAAACAGGTAATGAGGGGCTCAGATGGGGGATGACAGGTCCTGGGACATGTAAATTGGGAGAAGCAAGGATGTTCCCAGAATCTACAAGGGGTGGAACTTCTACAGATTCTCGAGGAGCCCCTCCCCTCCCCACCGGCAAAGTCCCACACTGTTTACATTTGCTGTGACCCTTAAGAGTCCAGATAAGGGTCTCTGACCACAGGCCATGCTGTACACTCAACCCTCAGGACAGCCAGCGATAGGAGATGGTTGTCTCCATTCCACCCCATTTAGTGGGGTTAAGGTCCTGGGAGCTTCTTGCATGTAGACCTCAGAGAGACTGTGCGGAAACCCAACTTCCTGCTGGCTCTTCCAACTTTGTCCACGTGGCGCCATGTCTGCCCAGGGCTGAGTACAGATCTCCACCACACAGCATGGCCAGCCCAGTGGCAGGTGTTCTGAGAATCCAGACATACTCCCCAACACCCCCATATACATAGCTGCCATACACCATTCACACTACTCCTGTACGAGCTGACCAGATAGCAGCACCCCACTTCCCAAACTGGCAGCCACATTCCACCCTGAAGGGTCCCCCTGCCTCTCAAGCAGTCTTCCTCCTTAGGGACCATCCAAGATCTAGTGGACTCCTCTTGTCCCACAGCCTGGGAGCATGCTGCAAGCAAGGCCTAAGGCAGAGCTTGGCTTCTAAGAAGGTACACAGGGTTGTCAAGAAAGTTGGCTAAATATGGAAACTTGAGCTAAGGACGGTGGCACACACGGGTAAATCCCAGCCCTGAGGAGGCTGAGGCAGGAGGATCACAGCTCAAGGCTAGCTTGTGCTACATAGTGAGACCTTGTCTCAAAAAATTTAAACAATTAATTGATTAATTGATTAATGGACCTCCTCAGGGTCTGGAGAAGCAAAGGTGTCTCCTTTGTATCCACACTGAGGTGCTGGGAGAGTGGTAGGCAGGGCTCTGGCCAAGCCATGACACCTGCAGAGGCTCTTCAGGGATGTTCCTGGATGACAGTGATGGAGAGTGGAGAGACGACCTTGAGGAGAGAAGGGCCCAGGTGAAGGGCTGCATGCCCTTCCACTCCCCCCACTAACAGCCACCACCCCAGCCACTCTCCTTTCTAGGAAGTCTGGGGACACAAAGCTCCTTGCAAAGAGGGGCAGGGGCTGCCCAGACAAGATGGCCTGGAAGGAGCTGGCAGCAAGAGAAGGCCTGAGTGTCCTGGGGAAAGCAGAGCCACCTGGAAAACCAAAGCACCTTGCTTCTAAGACTCAGGGTAGAGGTTACCTCCTTCAGGCAGCCTTCTTCACCTTCCCAAACTACTTTGTGCAGCCTTCTGCTTCTACCCTCATAAGAAGCCCGCTGCCTGCTGCTGTGCCGGGTCTTTGTTTCTGGCCCAGGCCTGCTCAGGCCCAGGTTCCGAGATCAGGGCTCAGTGTTCAGAGGGCTCCTCATGCCGCCGAGAGGTGGGGCGGTAGGACGGCCTGCCAGGACCTTGAGGAGCAAGGCGCGGCCCCATCCCCCATCTGGGCCGCCCCTGCTCCCCCCCTCCACTGGCTGGGGCGCGGGCCGGTAAAAGCAACTTCAAAGGGCCAGTGCCTGAGCTCCCGCGGCCGACCGATCTGAGGCCCAGGCGGGCTCTGGGACGTTGGGGCCACTTCAGTCTCGGGGCACCGGAGAAGTGGGTGGGGGTGCCCAGCTGCAGACTTCGAGACTGAGGGGCGGGTTCCCGGAGCCCCCCGAGGTGGGAGGGTCAGGCGGCCGCGGGGCCAATCCGGGCGCGCGGGGAGCGGGGGCGGGGGCCGAGTGGAGGGGGGCTCGGGGGGCGGGCGGACCGGGGGCGGGACGCGGCGCCCAGGCGGTGGCGGCAGCGGCAGCGGCAGCGGCTCCGGCTCCTCAGTGTCCAGCTCAGGCTCCCGCTGCGGCTCTGGCCCGCGATGCCCCACTCCGTGACCCTGCGCGGCCCTTCGCCCTGGGGCTTCCGCCTGGTGGGCGGCCGGGACTTCAGCGCGCCCCTCACCATCTCTCGGGTGAGTCTGACGGCCGCGGGGCGGCGGGGCGGTCCCGGATCGGAGACCCAGTCCCTGTGGTCCATCCAGAACCCAGATCCCCGACGTGTCCGAACCTTGAAAGCGGAGGGTTGGTCCCGGGTGATCCTTATGCTGTAGGGGTGGCTCCAGCAGGGCCGAGCCGCCCCACCCCCCCTTCCCCCTGGGCCTGCCTGTCGAAGGGTGGATGGAGAGTCTCCCCAAGAGTTCACCCACCAGCCTCAACCCGGAGTCGCTGTGGGAGGGAGAAGGACCCTCAGACAAGGGCTGGGGGTCTGGACTGCTCTACAGAGGCCCAGAGACCCTCCTGAGACCCAGCTCTGCTTGGAGATTTGGGGCAAAGTGGCTGAGACCCCTTCCCCTATGGGGCGTCTCTGCCGGCAGGTCTGAGTGAACTCCAGAAGGTCTGGGGCTCTCTCTGAGCAGAGAAGTTCATCTATTTCCCCACTCTGGACTTCTGTGACCTCAGTCACCCTAAGGGGAAGTGACCAGGGGAATTTGGGGCTTCCTGGGAAAGGGGAGAGTTGACTGTGAGGTGTGAGAATGCCTTCCTAGGAGTCAGCACAAGGGTAGGGGCCAGGACAGCATTGCCCTGTTCCTCAAGGGTCCCACGGCCATGTCCTGCCCCAGGCCTGGGACAGAGAAAGAAGAGGAGGGAGTTGAGGCAGTGGCTGGCCTGAGGATAGAGGAGCTGGGAGGAGACAGGCCCTGATGCAGGAGGTGCCCAGGGGAGGCAGGGTCCTGGCATAGCCTTGGGGTTCCATGTCTAGTGGCGCAGAAAAGGGGACTCAGGCTTTGCCCTTGAGGGTCCCCAGCTGAGGGGACAGAAGATGAGAGACTGGGCCCTGTCCCTGGTGCCTCCTGGCATGGCCCTGGGAACATCTGAGGGCCATCCTTTGTCCCCATAGAGGCCACTTGGATCTTTCGGGACTTGTGGCAGGGGCATGGAGAGCCACCTTCCCCGATCCTACTGTCTCCTCCAGCCCGGGGGGCTAGGCCAAGCTTCAGAAACATCTTTCCAGTTCTTGGGAAGGGGTGGACCGCCGATAGAGTGTGGAATCCTGGAATCTTCTCTCTGGGGGCCAGGGTGACAGGCAGGACCAGCTGTCCTAGGAGACTTCCCACATCTGCCCTTACTGCCAGGTCCCTAGGGCCAAATGAGGTGGGCCTTCAACACATCCAGGAGTCTTTCATCTCCCGTTTCCCTTGGAGATCCCTGCTAGGCAAGCAAGCACACATGCAAGGGTGTCTGTGTCTGTCTGATGATCGTGCCGTGTGCTGGCAGAGGACGATGGTGGGGGTGCTAGGCCGGCCAGCAGGCCAGGCACCCTGGGCGTGAGGCCGCTGACAGGCTCAGTGGTGGCGGCTGACGGCCGCAGGCGGTAGGGAGCTGAGACATCTGTTACTCACACGGCGGCCGCCTACCCACCGAGGAAAGGTCTCCATACGTCACAGTGGCTGTAGCAGCGGCCTTGTTTGGTGCTGATCAGGATGCAGGCCCCTGGCAGGCAGGCAGTCTGGGAGAAGGATTTGCCTGGAAGACTCCCCCTTGTCCCCCAAAGTCACACAGCGGCAGCTCAGCCCCAAGGAGCCAGGATGACTGAGCCTGAGTTTGAGTGGGATCTGGGAAGATTTACAGAGCTGGGGAGGCACAGGCCACAGCTTGCCTAGCAGGTACTCCAGAGCAGGACTACAGGGACTGATGATATGTGGGAGTGTCCTCACCAAGGGGGCTCAAGACCCAGCCCCACCCCAAGCCGGGCCCAGTGGGAAGGGAAAGTCTCAGGCAGGCAGGGAGGAGACTGAGTGGCTGGCAGGGCTGGGGACTTGCAGTCTTAGCCCAGGAAGCCTCATGGCTCCCTGAGAGCATTGCCCAGGGCTCCTTCCCTGGACAAACTATAGTGACTGCTGGCCCTTTCTGGACATTACCCAGTGCCAGGCCCCACCCTAGTGGGCATTGGCACCAGCACCTCCCCGGCAACCAGGCCTTAGAATGAGCACCACCATACGCCCAGCCTCTTGGCAAGGTGTCACATGCCCTGATTGTCTCAGGTAGCCCTCAAGACAGCCCTTAGAAGTAGGGACACCCTCTGGCTTCACATTGTAGATGGGGCCATTGAGACACAGAGAAGTGAGGTAATGAACCCAGAGAAGCAGAGCGGGGACAGGAATCCAGGCCTGCCTGGAGCTTGCTGTGACAGTGTGGGGTGATTTAGCCCTGTGTGGCTCCCAGCCCACCAAGGCTGCAGGCTGGGTGGGGCAGGGGCTGGAATGCAGCTGCTGCAGGTGAAGGGCTGATTCATGCCCCACCTCCCAGTTGACCTCACTGCTCCTGTCTCCCTTCTGTTTATCCTGCAATAGGCAGCTGGACGATCACCCTGAATTGTACTCTCTCCTGTGACTTCTCTGCTTAGGGTCCTCCATGGTTCCCAATCCCCAGGAGAAACACTACTTCTCACCTGGGCTTACTGTTGTTGTTGTTGTTATTGTTGTTGTTCTTGTTCTTGTTAGGTGCTATTAAGTCATGTCCAACTCATAGCAACCCTCATAGAGTTTTCAATGGCTGATTGTTTTGAGATTGCCTCAGGAGTGGATTGCCATGTCCTTCTCCCATTTTTGCAGTGCTAGGAATCGAACCCGGGACCTCAGAGACTGCAGAGCCTCACTCTACCAACTGAGCTAAATCCCAGCCCCTGGGCCTACTAGGCCCTACAAAATCTGACCTTTGCCTCTTCTCTGATGGTCTTGTCCACTCTCCCCTAATGATGATTCAGCCACACAAGTCTCTTGCTTTCTCTCCTAGATAAGCTGTTGTATATACATGCTGGGCCTTCTATGCAGAACACAATTTCTACCTTGGGATGCTCTCTCTTCCTCCCTTCCTTTTTGCAGAAAAGCACAGTGGTTAAGAGCATAGGCTATGATTTGGAATCAGTTGGCCTGCCTTGGAATCCTGATGCTGCCATTTATTAAGTTATTTCTCTGAACTTCTCTGGACCTTGGTTTCCTCGTCTAGGAAATGGGCTTGCCTTGAGAATTAATGAGACAATGCTTGTGCAGGCAGCTGGGAGAGTCACGGTTTCCTGGACTTGCGCCCTCTGTGACCAGAACTCCCCTAGCTCAATGCAACTGGCAGCATCCCAGCCACCCCTGCTGTCAAGCACTTCCTCCACCCACAGGGACCTGAATACACCCCTTGTGCTGGTTGAGTCATCATGCAGGTAGCCCCCTGAGGAAGAAAACTTCTTTCAGGGTATAGGGGGCTGAGGCAAGTCCCCTTGCATCAAGCCCCTCTTCTATCATCTGTAGACAGGGGTGAGAACAGCCTTGGCCTCCCCCAGTGACAGAGGGGCTGCCCAGAGCTAGTTACGAGTGAAGCCCTGGCACAGAGCAGGTATCCACGGAGGGCAGGGAGCCCGAAGCAAGGCCTTGAGAGGAGAATGGGATGGGATAATGCCAAGTGGGCACCTGCCCCAGGAGGACAGGCTTATGCAGGTGCCCAGGCTCTATTAGTGAACATGAATGGTGGGCTAGTTGGTTGGAGTGGGGTGCATCAGAAGAGAATGTTCCTTGAGGTAGCCTATTTCAGGTCAGAGCTGCTTGGGCAGTGCCCACACCAGGCATCGAGCCAAGGAGCTGCCGGCACCTCAGCTTTGTCCCCTCGCTCCTGGGAGCTGACTGAGCTGAGCCTGGCTGGTCCTCCAGGAGCCCTCACCCCCACAGACAGCAGCAAGGTGACTCTTGGCAGTTCTTGAGTCTCAGCTAGGCTCTGACTAGAAAGGCTGGAGAAGAATAAGGGAGGCTAAGTCTGTTTCCAAAGGCTGTGCTGGAGCTGAGACCAAGCGAAGCATGCTCTGCTGCCTGAACTCTCTTGGGTTCTCTGAGTCTGTCCCTGTCCCCCTCACATGGCCTTCATCAGATGACCAGCATGGCGAAAGTTGCCACAGTGAACACTGCCTGGCCCTGTGGGGTCCATAGCAACACTGAGGTGTCCTGCAGGGGAAGTAGAGGTGGAGTTGTCATCCCAGGGTGCAGGCTGCTGGATGGCACTGGATGGTCTCCAACTTCCCTAAGGAGGCCATGTATAGACCTCCCCATTTTAACTGTAATGAAGCATTAACAACGTAGGGGGGCAAAGATGGTAATGGGGGCACCTAGGGCAATCCCAGAAGAGGTGGCCTGTATGCTGAGCCCAGAAAGAAGAGGAGTGAGCTAGTAGGTAGGGCTTGGGAGTCAAAAGCGAGAGTGTTTGGGTAGAAGGAACAGCATTTGCAGAAGCATGGGAGTGGGTGCTGTGCCTTTCCCACAGGTACTCAGGTAGGCTAGCACCACGCATTAGGGAGGAAGTAAATGTGCAGTGGGATGAGAGGTGAAATCAAACAAAGGGGCGTCACGAGCTGCTGTGCAGTCTGGCTGAGTGGGATGTTTGTGTAAAGTACCTGTATATCTGTGACATGTCCCTGTATATCTGCCTCTTGCAAGTCTTTGGGTACATTACATAGGTTGCAAAGTTGACATCCCACTTGTCCCAGGCCAGAGGAAGTCCCTCTTATATATCTTCACACCTCACTAGGCCTCTGGGTGCTGGAGTCGGGGTGTTTTAAAGCAGAGTCTGCCTGACCTCCACATGGGGACCTCAGCCAAGCCTCTCAGCCTGCCTACCCACAGGTCTGGGTCAGCAGCGAGGCCGTCCCAGCCAGGGTCTGAGGTTGGAGGAGGTGAGAGCAGAAGGCCACATTCTGACTGTGCCAACCACCTGGCTCATCCACCCACAGGTCCACGCTGGCAGCAAGGCTGCCCTGGCCGCCCTGTGCCCAGGAGATCTAATCCAAGCCATCAATGGTGAAAGCACAGAGCTTATGACGCACCTGGAGGCCCAGAATCGCATCAAAGGCTGCCACGATCACCTCACACTCTCCGTGAGCAGGTGCATGGGGCAGGCCAGGTGGGAGGGTGGGAGGGCAGCTCTGGGTGGTACTGGGCCAGCACAGCCTCTCTGCCTTTTCTGGGCACCCAAGCCAAGCCTGGTCCTGGGAACAAGGCTTTCAAAGGCATGGAGGGCACTGCTTAGAGCTGGGATGGCTTAGGAAGGGAAGGGAAGAAGCCCCTTTCAAATCAAGACTAGCAGTGTGTAGGGGCACTGACTGCAGTTTTTGCCTTCAGCAGAAAGAAGACCTTGAGTCACCTCTGGACATTTACTTCTCTTTTCCCTCCTGCAAGGGACCAGCTTGATGACCCCTTCAGGGTAGTTTCATGTGCAACATCTCATTTACAGTCAAACTAACTTAAAAAGATAAAACCTAACATAGGCTGCACTTTACAAATGAAATGGCTGAGGCTCAGAAAAGTTAGCAGGTGCTTAAAGTAAGACAATGGGGAGGCAAAATTTGACTTCAGTTCTCTCAGCCTCCTGTAGACTCCAGTCCCTTAGGCCGAGGCAGGAGGATCACCATGAGATTGAGGCCAGCCTGGGCTACATAGTAACTTCCAGGCCAGCTTGGGCTACATAGTGAGACCCTGTCTCAAATAAATAAACAAAAACCCTCCAAGCCCTCTTCTTAACTGCCAACCACTCTGAGCAGCCCCACAGCTGCCCTGCCTCAGCTGTCCCCACCATGGCCCAGGCCTCTGTTCTAGTTAAATCTGAATTTTGAGCAAGCTTTCCTGCCATGGACTGTGTAATACCATGCAGACCTTCATGAAGGGGAGGACAAGGGGTCATCAGTCCCCATCCATGCCCCATAGATGGAGCTAGGATAAAAGATCCGGTCTCTCTGCCTTGCTCAGGTCCTGGGTTTTTAGTCAGCTCAGGCAGGCAATTTGGCCTAATCCTAGCTGAGCTGGATTTCCCCACCCCGCTGCCCCGCCTGGATCCAGAGAAGTCAGACATAACTGCTCAGTTCTGCCACGTTCACTGCTAACAGGGACTTTCCACGACCCCCTGTGGAAGCGTGTGGGCGAAACCTCCCTGAACCACAACACAGCTAACCATGCCTTACAGCTGGTGGGGCAGGAGTTGATCTTTTGGCTCAGAGTCCTTGAACAGGGTGAGAAGGTTTATGAGGTAGCCCTGTCTGTGCCTGCCCCATGACCTGGTCTGGGTTGGGGTCAGGACCCCTAGCTCTGCTCTTGGCACTGAGTGGGCCCAGCTGCAAATCTAGGCCCTTGGCCACTCCACTTGGCACATGAGGAGGGTGCTCCAGCCTGGGAATTCAGCAGAGCTGATTCTCATCCAGCCCAGGATCTTTGGCACCCATATGACCTCCATGCACCTGGGCTTTTTTTCCCATAAAATGGGACCATGTTCATCACCCTCTGCCAGACTTAGGCCCAGCTGGCTGGGAGAAGTGTCAGCACTGCTCTGCCCATGGTAGCCTCGGAAGCCTCCCCACTTGGCTGGGTTCCTGGTCCCTGACTCACCTCCAGCTCTGCTCTGTAGCTGAACAAGGGCAGCCCTGGTGGTGGTGGAGATGGGGGAGGCTCTCGGGAGCCTGAGTCAGGAGATTCCCAGAGAGAATGATGTCAGGGAGGGTGGCCGGGTGGAGGTCCTTCTTCCTTCCTTCCTTCCCCAGTCATTTGTTCCAAGCTAGGCCTGGATGGAGCCCTGTTGCACTCTGGGTGTTGTGGTCTCAGAATGCCTCCTGGCTGTGGAGCAGGTGGGAGCGTGCTGCCTGCATCTCAGGGCTGGGCCCTGCTCCCCATGCACCCAAGGGCCATGCTGTCCTCTGGCACTTGCTTCACCCTCCAGGCTCTGAACTTCCCAGCCCTAGATCGGGCCTGCCTTGCCATCTGGGCCCCAAGAGGTGAGGGGGGTGCCCAGACTTTTTCAGTCAGGGTCCAGCCCCTATCTCCAGCCCTCACACCCAAGATTCTGGCGGATAAAACATGGAGGCCACCTTGACCTCCGGCCTGACATGCCTTCTGCTGACACCCTCCCATCTGCAAAGCCTCTGTCCCAGCTCCCCATCCTGTCTGTAGTGCCAGGACCTGGGCCAGGGTCCCAAAGATCCAGCCACCTGCAACTGGGCTGTGCAGAGGCTCAGTCTGGTAAGCTGGGCGGAATGAGCAATTTGGTGCTGTAGCCAGCCCAGCTCCCCTGCCTGCTGTCTGTGCACAGAGAGCTCTGAGCCTCACACACTCCCCAAAAGAGTGCAAAGTGGGGGAGCAACCCAGCTTCCCTGCCAAAGCCAGGCACCCAACAATCCAAGCCACCCCTTGGGTCTGTTGGATAGGACAGGACCCTCCTAACCTGGACTCCTGTGATGGAGTCTCTGTTACTCAAATGTGCTCCAAGGGGCCTTTGCCCAGCCCAATCTTTGCTTGTCATTTAAAGATGGGCAGCTGGAGCCATCCGCCCAGTGGAGGCCTGGGATGACTAAGGCCTTTGTTCTTATCTGACACCTCGGGCTATCCACATGGCTCTGGGCACCTTGTGCCTCTGACCCTGAGACCTCAGGCAGAACTGCAGGGAAAAATAAGGCCAAATAACCACACAAGATGTCCAGGTTTGTCCCAGTAGTGTTCCGAGCAGGTGGAAGGCACGGTTAGAGCAGCGAATTAGGACAGTCACTTAGGAGTCTAGCTGAGGGGACTAGAGACAGAGCCATGGAAAAGGGGTCATGGTGGGGTGGTACAGCCTTGATGCCAAGGGTCCCCTGGGAAGGCTATGGGATAGAGAGGTAACCTGAAAGGACCAAGGAGTGGGTAGAGGTGAGGAAGCACAGAGTCACTGTGGATTACAGGTATAAACAGCCAACAACGGGAGAGAGGCAGGATGGGGGGGCTAGGCCAGTGGGGAGAACTGGAGAAGGCCTAGGAGGCCTCCTGAGGGGCAGGGATGTGTTTCCCTTTCATCTTAGCAGCCTCACTTCACTCTGCCTGCTGGTCCAGGGTCCGAGTGCCCTCCTGGCCTGCCTTCCCTGGTATTGCTGAGCGGCAAGGCCCAGCCCCTGGCCTGCAGCCTCTAGGCCTGCCTCCCCTGCTAATGGCAGGTTTACGATGTTTTTCTCCCTCCTGAGTGTTGTTTGGCTTTTGGTTTCTATGGCGAAGCAGGAATTTCCTAATGGCCTGCTTCCCATCTGGGCTGGGCAGACATCAGTGATGACTCTGTGGGCCCAGCGGGCAGGCAGCAGCAGGAGGGAGGCGCTCCACTCAGAGGCTCCATTGCACACCCCCCCACCCCCCCCCACCCCCCACCCCCGAGAGCTGGCCTAGCCCAGGCCAAGGCTGTGGACAGCCAGGGCAGGAGCAGACGGGCTCCTGGCTGACTGTGCACGGGGCCTGGCTTGCCCTGCCACCAGCTGAGCCTCCCTGAGTGGAGCCTCTGTGGGCCACAATGAGGGTGAAAGAGTGAGGACACTCAGGGCCTCAGCAGCAGCCTTTCCAGAAAGTGATGGGCCGCTGGCGGGGGAAGGGCGCTCACAGCCCTCCCCGGGGAGGTGGCAGATCTAAGCTGTGGCTCTTTGCTACAGCATACAACACTATGGTACAAGGGACACACTGGGGTGGTGTCCCTTGCCCTGCAGGGCCCAGGCCTAGTCCTGGGTAGCTCTGGGCTTAGAGCCCTGCCAATCTTGGCCCTCGTTCCCTGGCATGGTGGGCCTGTGTGCAGATATGTCTGATCATCTCAATTCCTGCCACAGGCCTGAGAGCAAGAACTGGCCCAGTGCCCCTGAGGACAAGGCTCAGGCACACAGGATCCACATCGACCCGGAGGCCCAGGTATGTACAGAGTGCACCCAGGGCAGAGGAGCCAGGCATGGTTGGTCCACAAGTTCCCCTGCACTGGCTGTCCTCACCGGGGCTCTCAGATGCCCAGGATGGAAACCGAAGCAGAAAACTCCTCTGGGCACCCCTAATCCCATGTGCCTCAGGTGATGAGCACCTGCTGAGGTCTGGGCTAGGCTTTATCTCGGGGTCTCTACTCACTGAGCCAGAGTTCACTCCGGTACCCAGTGATGCCAGATCGGGAAGACATCGACGGGCTGACATCAACAGGCTTCGGGGAGGGGCTTGTGGGAGGTGGCAGCCTTGAGCTGAGGCATGATGTCAGGCCCTGAGACACTCCTCTGGCTCATGCCAGTCTTGGGCACCTGACCCAAGGTTGAAATTCTCTCCTGCCCAGCCTGCAATTGCAATTAGCAGACCCCAGGCTGCAGGCCTGCCTGTTCAGACTCCTTTTAGTGTAGGTCAGCAGTCACAGCTATGGCCCTGTCCTCAGGAGAGTGAGGGGCCAGGCTGCCATAGGACCTTGTTTTGCCACAGACATGAGGGATAGCCAGGTGGGCCAGACTGTTGTATCTAGTCTCAACCAGACATCCCTGGGTCATTGTGTTTGGGCAAGGTGGCAACTGGGTTGAACTGTGATGTAGGCAGAACCAGGGAACCCAACATGTGGGGCCGTGGCCTCCTGAGCCTGCTTTTGTCCACTCTCTCCATGTGGAAGAAAAGGGGTCAGGGCCGGGAGAAGAGGCTTTGCCAAAACAAGGGAAAGGATCTGTTGTGGCCGATTCCTCACCAACAGTCCCATCTTGCTGTGACATTTTTCTTGCCTTGCCTCGGCCGGCTTCCCTCAGGCATGGTCTTTTCTATAGCCGTGGAGTACTGGTTCTGACAGGGGAGAGGCACTTAGGAGTCCTGGGATCGGGGAAGCCAGGGGCCAAAGGAGTCCAAAGTAGGCCTGTGACTGAGCCAAGGGCGGAGAGGGCTTCCTGGAACAGGGGTAGCCAAGGCCAGACCTGAAGGCCTGGGAAGAACAAGGCAGGCGAAAGGATTAGGAAGAGGAAGTGTGCTCAGGAAGCACTTACAAAGCCCCGAAGGTGAGACCCACCATGTACTAAGGCTCAGAGAACAGCAAGGGCCAGGCAGAGGGAGGCCAGGGAGGAGAAAGGAGGCCAGGCAAGAGATGGGGGTGGGACTGGGCCACCTCTTGGGCTCCCCTGTCTGGGACCTCAGCTATTCCTGCATGGATTCATGGCACCTCAGAGTCTTAGAAGCTTTCCCTGGTGGCCCCTTGGACTGAAGGCCCTGGGGGCAAGGGTACAGATTTGGGGGCAGATTTGGCATAGATAAAACAGCCAGGCTTGACTTGGGCCAGGCCAAAGGGAGCAGCACAGTGCAGATCCCGTGTGTGTGTTGGCGGACATGTAGCTCCCCTCATAGGCCATGTTCAGTCCTCCAGAGAGACTCAGGGCCAGTGGCCTAGGGGCTGGGGGCTGTAGAGCAGCACCCTTTGCTGCCTAATATATTGGCACTGATTCCTTGCAAGCCCACCTGGGTTGCTCTTGGCTCTGGCTAGAGGACGAGGGATTTTCTACAAGCCATGGGGCAGCCTCCACCACACTACTGCCCCCCTTTTTGTACTTTAAAGGTCATGGGCTCCATGGGTGGCGACAAAAACACCCTCCCCCACCCCTGCGGGGCTATGTCCTCACTAACACAGACACAGGGCTCATTGTCCCCACACTGCCCACCCTCTGCCTGGTTGGGGGCAAGCGACAGGAGTCCTCAGAGGAGACTACAGTTAGCTCTAGGCCAGCTCAGGGCACTCTGGCTAGCTTCCCCAAATGGGTTGAAGCTTCAGGTCCACCTTCCCTGAAGGGACACAGGAGACCGTCCTGTGCCCAGGCCCTGTGGGGGGAACCCAGTGGGCACCTGAGCCACTCAGGGTGGAAGAAGCGTTCCCGGAGGGGATGGTGGTGAAGTGAGACCTGGAGACAGGGAGAAGCAAACCTGGTGGAGCAGGCGGTTCTCACCCCCTAAGCCCAGGGAGAGTGCGAGCTCGTCCTCAGGGAGAGCCACCTGCCCATCTGAGTTGAGTGTCCTAGAAAGGACACTCATTACTACTCTCGAAGCTCCAGGAACCACAGCAGCAGCAGGCTGGTCCTCAGAGCCCAGAGCATAACCTGGGGGGTGTGCCACCCTTCAGAGGGGAAGCCCCTGCCGTGGGGCTCAGGAATCCCCATCACAGCCTTCAGCCAAGGGGCATCTGTCGTGAGCCAGGCACCAGGCTGGGTGCTTTGTGTGTCATTGTCTTCCTTCATCCCCATCAGGAACCTGGGATACCGAGACCATCACACTCTCCAGTTCACAGATGCAGAAACGGAGGTTTAGAGAGGCGACATGTGTTGCCAAGTTAGTGAGTGATAGAGCCGGGGTGCAAACAAAAACTGAGGTCACCACTGAGTTCAGACCTAGAGAAGCTGCTGCATGGGTGGCCACGGGAGGGGCAGTGTCTCTCTGGTGAACTGCAATAGACTCCCACACCCTGCTGGGCGGGAGTGATGAGGGCCTCTGTCCCCCCAGCCTCTGATTCCTCTGATTCCCACTCTCCCTTCCCATTGAAATCTCCTGTGGAGGCCCAGCCCCACCCCTACCAGCCCCAGCCCATCTGGTCCCCATTAGAGGCCGGCCCTGCCTGCCTGCCTGCCTGCTTACCCAGCAGACACATGTGAGAGTGCTCAGGTTTCTCGGGGGCTTTTGTTGGGCCTGATGGGGTTTGGGGTCTGGCTGCTGCTGTTACCACTGCATTGATGTTCCCAACTGTCTCCGCCCTGCAGAGAGCAGGGGCAGTCAGGGCGGGATCCTGTGGATTCGACTGTGTCCCAGCAGTAGGGGTGCTGAGTACAAGCCAGGCTCCCTCCTCTCCACCCAGCCTCCCTCTCCATGCTGCAGAGCAGAGACGTTTACCGGTCACCTCCCAGACTGAGGCCGAGATCCACCTGGTGGCCTAGAGATGAGCCTTGCTCTGAATTCAGGCTGCTCTGACTGCCAATCCCGAGTCAGCCACAGGAGCCACGGAGGCTCTGCCTAGAGGGACCAGTACTGGCTTCGAGTGTATGTCCCCATGTGTGACTGGGTTGATATAGACAGACCAGCTGGTGCGTATGTGTCGTTCTTTGGCCTGTGGATGTCATTAAATGTGCTGGGAGAGTGGGAGCACCCCTGTCTACATGGCCATAGGCATCCTCAGGTGCTTGCCAGCTGAGGGAAGCACAGCTCTGTACTTGCAGGGACACACACCCCTGGTCCCCACTCAGAGCTACACCACAGAGATCCTTCCTGGGTGTGCTCAGGATGCTCCTCCCACTTCATCTGTGGATGCTAAGCTGACCTGAGGAAGAGGGTAGGGTGCCTTGAGTCTGCCCAGCCTCTGCTCTGCCTAAGGAAGCCTACCTCCTGTGGCCAGAGCAGGACGTGGGCTACAGGTACACACCACAGGGGCTGACCTCAAGGCAACCTCAAGCCTCAGACTGCCCTCTGAAGGGCCTTCACACAACTACACAGGCCCCTTCCTGGCTACACCACAAGAGTTTCTTGCCTTTAGGGGCTCCCTGCTCTAGACCCACCTGGTTCAGTTCTGGCAGGTGGGAACGCCACCTCTGCCAGGAAGTCACACACACTGCTGCAGCCACTCTGACCTTCAAAAGCTTCTTGGGGTGGGCCTGTTCCAGCACTATCCCTCTGGGGAACTGGTGGTCATAACCACCCCAGGGCAGGGAGCCTCGCTTAGTCTCAGGCACTCAGGTGTTTGTGTCTGGCTTTCCACAAGTGTTTCTCATTTCTGTTGTGGGAAAAGCAGGCCTGAGTCTTTGCCCTCATCCATGACCCTTTCCCTGGCTGGACACCGTGGCCCAGAGATGCTAAGTGCAGGTAGCCAGCTGACATCCAAGGCCTGGCATACCATGGTGGAAGTGGCGTCAATAAGGAATGGCTGGATTCTGGAAGGTCATCCAGTAACTTAGGTCTCATTCTCATAGGATGGCAGTCCAATGACCAGCAGGCGGCCCTCAGCCACTGGGATTGGGCCAGAAGATGGCAGACCAGGCCTGGGCTCTCCATATGGGCCGCCACCTCACCTTCCGGTCCCTCAGAATGGCAGCAGCAGTGAGGCCACCCTGCCCGCCCAGATGAGCACCCTGCATGTGTCTCCACCCCCCAGGTAGTACAGAGACTTGTTCTCTGAAGCCACACCCAGAACTCCCCCAACTCCCTCACATCTCCCCAAGTCCCTTCCTGGCCCCTGACATTCGGTCCTTGGGTTTCAGCTGGTTGTATTCTGATTCATCAGCTTCCCTAGCCCCCAAGCCATCAGAGTGAAGAATGGAACTGCACCCCCAATCCAGCCGTCCTTCATCTCTTTCTCCTGCACAGTGCTGACACAGGCAGGGGCCTCCCCTGGAACCGGGACTGCAGAGTGGACCTGGGCTCAGAGGTGTACAGGATGCTAAGGGAGCCAGCTGAGCCAGCGGCCATGGAGCCCAAACAGTCAGGCTCCTTCCGCTACTTGCAGGGCATGCTGGAGGCCGGGGAGGGCGGTAAGCCCCGCACCTAGCCTGCCCGCTCCCCACGCCCTGCGCTGTCCCAGCCCACCCCTCCCCCACACCCTGCCTCCCAGCGCCCGCCCACTCCACCTTCATCTCAATCTCCGCAGCGCCTTCCCACATCTCCGCTACACCCTGGCCTTCTGATTCCCACTCCACTGCCCCGTCACCGTACCTTGCCCTGCGCCCGCCAACCCCCTGCCCAATCTCAGGCTACTGCTGCCAGGAAACAACATCTGGCAGAAATGGAGTTCTGATTTTGCCCACCTGCTTCAGCCATCTGTGCTCCTGGTTTCAGGGGAACGACCTGGGCCCGGTGGCCCCCGGAGCCTCAAGCCCGCGGCCAGCAAGCTGGGCGCTCCGCTGAGTGGCCTGCAGGGGCTGCCCGAGTGCACGCGCTGCGGCCACGGGATTGTGTGAGTACCGGCGCCGCCCGCCCCGCGACTGCAGCTCGGCTGCGCAGCGCCCTGCATGGGGCCCCACGCCAGCACCTGTCCCTCACCCGACGCTGTTCCCTCCATTCCCAACAGGGGCACCATCGTCAAGGCGAGGGACAAGCTCTACCACCCCGAGTGCTTCATGTGCAGCGACTGCGGCCTGAACCTCAAGCAGCGCGGTTACTTCTTCCTGGACGAGCTGCTGTACTGCGAGAGCCACGCAAAGGCGCGCGTCAAGCCGCCCGAGGGATATGACGTGGTGGCCGTCTACCCCAACGCCAAGGTGGAGCTCGTCTGAGCCGGGACCCCCGCCCCCGCCCCTGCTTCATCTAATGTTCCCCGCGTGGCCTGTGTAAATATGTGTTTCCCCCGCCTCTCTAATAAAGTCCCTCGGCACAGCCTCAAACCAGTCAGTGCCCTGGCCTGCCAACTTCCAGCACAGGCCATGGGTCCTACGTGCTGTCAGATCAGTTCAGGGGCTAGGCATGTCCTAAGCACTGGGTGCAATGGTAAGCAAGACAGGCACGTTGTTATCCTCAGGGGGTCCACAACTGGGGTGGATGCAGGCCTGAGTCACAATAAGCAGCTTCATTAATATGTAGGTGAGGTCTGGGGCTGCAGCAAAGAGTCTAACCTGGGTGGTGTCAGGGAAGATGTGATCTGAGAACTGAGATGAGGGAGGCAAGAGCGCTACAGGGTGAGGAACCGTATATACCAACATAAGCAGGGACCACAAAGGTCGGGTGTGGCCATCATCACACCCGCGAGCAGGGGCAGCCCCTACTGGCTGTCATCAGCAATGTCTGCTTCCAGGTAGCCTCTCCACAGGGCATCCTCCATTCTTGTCTGAGACCCCCTTTTTCCCCTTCCTCTCTCCTCCACTAGGGGGCGGGCTTGATTATTTTCCCCTCCAGAGTGAGAAAGCCTGCAGCTGTAGCCCTGTGGCATCTGATCCCGTCAGATCTCGGAAGCTAAGCAGGGTCGGGCCTGGTTGGTACCTGGATGGGAGACCGCCTGGGAACACCAGAAGCTGTAGGCTGGGAGAAGGACCTGGCAAACCCCCTCCCAAAAATCAATCTGCCATTGAAAACCCTATGAACAGCAGAGAAGCACTGACAATAGTATTTCCCCTGTTGTATGTCGCTATGAGTCGGATACCGACTAGAGGGCACCTAACAACAACAACAACCAGAGTGAGAGAAGGAGCATTTTAGAAAGAAGGGCTGTGTTCCCCTCCAAGATACTTTGTCCTATCTCCAAAGTCAAGAGAAATTCCACTCCTCCTTGGGGTCAGACTGCCTTGCGCTTTCCCTCAGTTGCACATCTTGGAACAGACTCACACTTTTAAAAAATATAAATGACTATGGAATTGCAGAGTGGCTGTTCTCAGCTACGATGTGTCCTCTATCCCAGATCTGGTGGGCCTATCCTCTGGTTTGCTCGCTCTGGATAAGAAACTGACTCTTTAATCTCTTTAGTATGTAGTCTATGTTTGTGCTACAAATTTTGTGCTATCAGAAACCACAGAAGGTTGTTATCAGTTCACATTCTAATCATCAGCATGCAACAGCACCCTTTCCGTTGTGCTCTTGCCAACACTGGATATTATCAAAACTTTTTTTTAATCTGATAAGTAAAACAGCAGTAGTTGTTTTAATTTTACATTTCTCTGATTACTGGTGATGTATGTTCAATCATTCAACATTTATGGTGTGCTTGCTGCATGCCCACCATGGTAGGAGCAGCAGGGGACAGGGTAGTTCTCACTCTTCAAGAGTAGTCCTTGTGTGAATCACCCTAAACCTTTCAGCCATTTCCCCAAGGTTTTTTTTTAAACCTCCTATTAATGATTGGTAGGTAGGAACTTGTCTGCTGTAAGAATCTTTGCTACTGGATTTTCAAACTGTTTTAATTACAACTGTGTTAGAGTTTAATAGCTAACTTCTTCTCTTTGTTCTTGGTTTACAAACATGTCAAGGCTATTCTTGTGCATTTGCAGTTGTCCATTTATACTGGGTATGTCAGTCTCCAGAAAAACAAACCCCTTTGAACTGTGACCATGGTTTCCCTGAATCTGGAGAGAGAGCTGGCATAGAGTCCTTTCCTCTAAAGAACTGTGACCTGTACTTGTTATTGTTAGGTGCCATCAAGTTGAGTCCAACTCAGCGACCCTGTGCACAACAGAATGAAACACTCCCTGACACTGTGCCATGCCTGGTACTATGTTAGTGCTTCTCTGCTATTCATAGGGTTTTCAATGGCTGATTGATTTCTGAGAGTGGGCTGCCAGATCCTTCTCCCAAGCCTACAGCACCTAGTATTCCCAGGCATTCTCCCTTCCAAGGACTAACTAGGCCCAATCCTGCTTAGCTTCCAAAATCACATGAGATCAGACACCAGGGTGGTATAGCTGCACTTATTCTGCATTTATTCACGTGTTGGGTATGTCTTCCCCTGCATTTCCATTTCCATTTTCTTCTCATAGGTCTTGTGCTCCTGCTTAAGTTTGTTCTAGGGCTTGTCCCAAGGGCTTCTCCTGCTTTCTACTCCCTTCCCCGTGGGAGCAGCGCTCAGGGCAGTGGGCAGGTGCTTCTGGAGAAATGAGGCCAGCACAACAGGCTGGAGTCCTTGGCCCTGGTCCTGAGGGTGACCTGGGATCCTCCCCTGCCCCTGCTCACTTCTGCTCTGTGAGGGGTTCGATTTTAAGCCTCAAGGTCCAACATGACCTCTGGTACTGTGCACACACACACACTCATGTACACACACAAAGATACCCTCCCTGCAGCCACCCTCAAATAGGATGGGGTGCTGGAAGAGACCACATTTCTCTCCCCACCCTGCTCCACCCAGTCATAAGCCTGAATGGAGGGGAGGACGCAACCAGAGAAGTCATTAGGCACAGGAGCAGTGGCACAATCGTGACTCCCCAGACCAGCCCCCAACCTTGTCCATGCTCATCCCCAGAACAAACCCCCTACCCACACATCTGCAGACCAACAGCTTCACCCCCACAAGGCTGCAGCAAACAAAGCAGCTCCTGCCTGGGCCTTTGGGTGGGATGGAGGGCTGCTGAGCCACCAGCCTAATTTGTCCCTTCTTGGCTACAAGGCCTGTCTCTACCCACTGGCCTACCCACCTCTTCTGCCCACAGCCCCAGCTAGGCCTAAGTGTGGTGGACCATGAAAAGCGTCTCTGTGGGACAAGGTCCCAGTCCTGGGATGGGGATATCAGGGTCCATTTCCAGGAAGGGAAGCCCATTCAGGATCCCCAACTCAGGACCACAGCCTCCCAGCCCAGAATCAACTCTCGTTGTCCCCAGACCCACTCCCTCCCCAGGTCCTCACCTCAAGGGCCTTGGAACCAGAAACATGAAAATCCCCCTCTGCCCCCTCACCCCAGCCATCCTGTCCTACCCCTCACTGTGTCCAAGGTTCTGCCTCCTAAGCATCTCTAGAGCCCATGTTAGGGCAGCTGGAGGAATCTCTCCCTTCCTTCCTTCCACCTGTCCTTGACTCGGGGCATTGGCCTGCCATTTATAGCCTCTCTCTGCTTTGCCTCACCACCTCTGTTACATCAGACAGACAGTGCACCATTCTCTGAGCCATCAGCCTTTCAGACCTCCCAGACCCGTCCAACCCAAAAAGCCCTTCTTTCTTCTTCATTCTGCAAACTCCTATTCACTCTTTGAGGCCCAGCTCCACTATTCCCTCCCCTAGAACAAAGCCTTGGCCCACACATGCACATATAGTCAGTAGTTCCCATTCATGAACACTTCCGTTCCTGCCCAGAGCCTCTGGCACAACTTGTATTCTCCTTGATCAGAGTCTGGCCTAGAGCTACCTTGGTCCTGCCCAGAACCAGGCTAGACACTGGGAGGTGCAGGGGCCCTGGGACCAGCACCCACTCCTGCACATGCACTTGCCTCCTCCTGTCTTCTTCCTCACCTCTCACTCCAGGTTTCTGCAAGCATCCTACTTAAGCCTCTCAAGGAAAGTAAATCCTGGAGGGCAACTCCCTCCCTCCTTTGTCCTCAATCTAAACTCATTCATCCAACTAATTACTAAGACCTTACTATGTGCCAGGCATTGGGCTGTACACTAGGAAAACATTTCCAACAAACAAAATATAAGTACAGGCTCTAAGCACTGCTATGAAGAAAATAAAAAGGATTTTATGATAGAGAATAAGGGATTGCTTCATAGAAGGAATCTGGACAGATCTCACAGAGCAGGTGACATTAAGCAGAGACGTGAGATGGTGATGGAGCATCTGAGGAAACTGCATTCTAGGCAGAGGGAACAGAAAATGCAAATGCCCTGGACAGGGCAGAGGAAGGAAGCAGGTGCTTGCTGTGTTCTGAGAACAGTGAGAAATGGCTGGAGTGGAGGAAGTGAGGAGGCTACTAGTAGATGATGTTGGAGATATATGGGGGTGAGAAGGATAACTATGAAGTGTGATCAAAAAATACAGTGGATATTTAAATTTTTTTATTACAATAAGAGACACATTGCCTTTATCGCCCTCAAAATACCCCTTCTGGCTTTGAACCCATGTATCCCATCATTCTTGCCACTTGCTGATGCAGTTCTGGGAGTCCTCTTTCATAAGTGTCTTTAGTCTCATCCTCTATTGTGACAGTGCTCCATGTCACATGTCACTTCTGGTACAGTCATTTCTGTCAAATAAAAACATTATGGTGTGTCCTCATCCACCTTATTCACTGAATCTGGCCCTGTGTGACTTCTGGCTCTTCTCCAAAGTCAATATGACCATGAAAGGTAAATTTTTTGAATCAATTCAGGACATGAAGGCAGCCACAACAGCACACCCAAAGACAGTTGAAAGAGCACGTCTAGAACTGTTTCAGAAAACGGCCAGAATGATGGGACAAGTGTGTTTGAAGTTAGGGGAGAATACATTGAGAAGGGTTAGTGGCAATGTGTCTTTTAATGTAATAATTTTTTCTTAATTGGAACATTCACCTTATTTTTTTTTTTTTTATCACACTTCATATATTGTCCCTTGTAAACCTTGGCAAGGACTTTGGCTTCTACCCTGAGCTGGAAAGCTGGAGGAGCGGAATGACCTGTACTTAGGTTTTAAGCAGGATCCCTCTGGCGGCTGCAGGGAGAAGCTGCAGGAGGGGCAGAGATGGAAGCTAGGAGCCCCATTCACAGGATGACTAACTTCATCCCTGACTAACTCCTAATTAGCTCATTTCCCTCAGCCTCCAAAGCACCAGCTCCAGTCCAAGCCTCCCCATCTCCTCCCAGGACAGTGTAAGAGCCTGTTCCTGGCCCCCCTGTCTCCTGTCCACCTCTCAGTCCTTTCTCCACATAATGGTAAAGGGAGATGTTTAAATTGCAATTCTGGCGAGGTTCAGTGTCCCATACCTGTCATCCCAGCAATTTAGGAAGCAGAGGCAGGAGGATCACAGGTCTGAGGCCAGAGGCAGCCTGCATAACTTAGTGAGACCCTGACTCAAAATAGAAAAAATAAAAAATGGGCTGGGGTGCTCAGTAGTAAGACACTTGCAAAGCATGCATGAGGCCTGGGTTCAACCCCCAGTACCACAAAAATAAAATAATATAATAAAATTCAGTTCTGTGTCACTTCTTTCTGCAGAAGCTCTCATGTCTCCTCATTGCTCTTAACACGAAGTGTAAACTCCGACCCCTGCCCACCAGGCCCCATAAGGTCCTCTGCTCCCAGCCCTGCCTGCGCCCCAGCCCTCCACT
The DNA here is from genome assembly GCA_007922755.1 of Pedetes capensis. Taxonomy (NCBI): domain Eukaryota; kingdom Metazoa; phylum Chordata; class Mammalia; order Rodentia; family Pedetidae; genus Pedetes; species Pedetes capensis. The sequence continues at coordinate 108,383 of VMDO01000815.1, forward strand.
TGTGCCCATCTGTGTGTTGATGAGCCCCGGCCTCCAATGTGGGACCCATTGACCACCCAGAAAGCCAAAGCAGTGTGCATTCTGAAAGCAGAAAGGATATTGGAAAACGGAACACCCAAACCATTGTCAGAGAGGGAAGGTAGGGGACCAATACCACTCCTTTCAGTTCCCTCTTGCAGAAGATCAAGATGGATGGGGCCAAGGGCTCCTCACCTGGCCCCCTTTAGTGCCATCCAGATTTCCTCCAAGGCGCCATGAGATACCTTAGATCCATGATTATCTTAGCTGGACAGGCAGTTAAGTTCTTAGCTGATACTGAGCCACCTACTCTGTGGTGACTACTAAAAAGGTCTCTCTTTCCAAAAAGGAATGTAACTTAAAAGGGGTATTAGGAAGGGGAGAATCTAAGCGGATTCAAAGGTCTTAATGCACTCGTTCCCATGGGTTTCTGAGCATCCCATTGCCATCTTGGGGAGAGACCTGTTAACCAAACTAGAGGCAATCATTAACCTGCAGCAGGATCGGATGGTAATACAAGTTCTTAGGAGTCATGGAGTTGAGCTCATGGTGTTCCTCCATGGAATACTAACCATTCCTGCAGCTATCCCCCAAAATATCCCAACTCAAGTCATTTTGGAGGCCTGGGCATGGGGCACATGGAAGGAGGCACCAGTGCCAAACTGATGAAAGTTGTCACAAGCTAACACCTGTCACCAAGTGAAACAACACCCCTTAAAACCTGGAGCCATAGCTGCCATCAAGCCTGTGCTTGACCAGCTTTTAAAACAAGGCTTAGTAAGACCCTGCAGGTCTCTCTATAATACTCCCATCCTACAACTTAAGAAACCAGGGATAGGAGAATAGAAGTTTGTATGGAACCTGTGGGCAGTAATAAAATTATATAAGATATTCAGCCTGTAGTTCTCAATCCCTAACCTTCCTGAGGATAGTAAGTACTATACAGTCCTGACTTAAAGAATGCTTTTCTTTTGCATCTCATTGGACTCTGGGTCCCAAGAGCTTCTAGTCTTAGAGTGGGAAGACCCAGAGATCCACCAGAAACAGCAATATTATTGGACAATCCTTCTACAGGAATTCAAAAACTCCCCCACGATTTTTAAAGGATCAAAATCTTAAGAGAGCTAAGTCTGGAAAATGGAAACTTATTACAATATATAGACAATATATTGATTGCAAGCTCATATAAAGGGACCTCAGATTAAAATACAGTAAAGGATTTTTAACTTTTTGGCTGTAAAGGGTTTTAAGGTCTCCAAGGAAAGGCACAAATATCTAAAGAAATGCTAAAGTATCTGGATTTTTATAATCTCCCAAGGATAGCGTAGCCCCCCACACACACCTGAAAGAAAACTGGCCAGTTGCCATCTAGCTCCTCCAAAAGCTGGGAACCAATTACAGTATGGTAGGTTTCTGTCATATTTGGATTCCAAATTTTGGATTAATTGCAAAGTCTATATATGACCAGATACCAGGACAAAAGATAGGCTTATTTTAATGGTATGAGCAATGTAATCAAGCTTTTAATAAACTTAAGACACGATTTGCTTGCTGAAACTGAAGAGGATTTGAAACATTTACTGATGAAGATAAAGAACAGCCTTCCGTGTGGATTATACCTCAAGATCAAGTAAACAAAATCCTTACACCTGGGTCAGTAATCAATTTCATGATAAATGGAAAAAGGGTTGAGGTTGTCCAAGATTTTGCTTTACTTGGTTCTATAATCAACATCCATGGAAGCAGCAGTCAAAAAATCAAAAGACACATTACATTGGGAAAAGCTGTTGCAAAAGATCTCTTTAAAGTGTTGAAAAGTAAAGATATCACACTGAACACAAAGGTGTGCCTGACTCATGCCATGGTGTTTTTAGTCACATCATATGGTTTTGAAAGCTGGACATTGAATAAGGGAGAGAGAAGAAGAATTGATGCTTTTGATAGTGGAGCTGGCGACAAATATTGAATATATCATGGACTGCCAAAAGAACCAACAGATCTGTCCTAGAAGTGTAACCAGAGTGCTCTTTAGAAGCAAGGATGGCTAGACTGCATCTTACATATTTTGGACACATTCTCAGGAGGGACCAATCCCTGGAGAAGGACATCGTGTTTGGGATAGTGGTGGGTCAGTGTAAAAAAGGAAGACCCTCAAGTAGATGAATTGACACAGTGATTGCAACAATGGGCTTAAACATAAAAGAGATCATGGGCCAGCACAGCATTGAGGGTTTCATTCTGTTATACATAGGATTGCTATGAGTCAGACCCAACTCAATGGTACCTAACAACAACAAGTGGCTACCGATGAGTGCCTCTGCATTAGGTCTTCCAGACCTAAATAAGCCATTTGCTATACATGTGCATGAAAGGCGAGAGGTTGCAGCTGGTATCATGATGCAGATTCTGGGCTCCTTAAGAAGGGCAGCAGCTTATTTCTCTAAATAATTAGATACTGTGTCCCAGGATTGGCCATCATGCTTATGGGTAGTTGCTGCAACTTGCCTGTTAATTAAAGAGGCAGAAAAACTAACTACAGGGCAGCCAATGACCATTTGGATCCCACACCAGGTCTCCAGTGTTCTGGAAACAAAAGGCCATCATTGACTGACAAGCAGCAAAATGTTATGATACCAGGCTCAGTGACTAGACTCCCCCATATGACTCTAAAATGTTGCCAGACTCTTCACCTTGCCACTCTGTTGCCTGTATCACACATCACAAGAGCCTCTACTACATGACTGCTCAGAACTGATAGACAGGTATGTTGTTGTTGTTAGGTGCCCTTGAGTCCGTATCTGACTCCCCTACGTACAACGGGCGAAACAATATTGTCAGTGCTTCTCTGATATTCATAGGATTTTCGATGGCTGGTTGTTTTGGGGGAGTCCTTCTCCTAAGCCTATAGCACCTGATGTTCCCAGGCGGTCTCCCATCAAAGTGCTAACCAGACGCAACCCTGCTTAGCTTCCAAGATCTGACAGGATCAGTCGCCACAGTGCTATGGCTACAGGCATATTATAGACAAGGTATACTAGAGCAGAAAAGACCTCCAGGGTAAGCCCTTGCCAGATGCTGGAAAAGTATGGGAACAATTCTATGATCAATTGCCAATATAGGCTGGTTATGCCATGGTCTTTCTCCATGAGACCACTGAGGCAAAAGACCTCCCTCTTCCCCTCCTCCTCAGCTGAAAAGCCTGAGATAATAGCCCTGACTCAGGCACTAGAACCAGGAAAAGAAGACATTAACTGCATATACACATTCCAGATAGGTCTTGTCAGTGATTCATGCTCATAATGCAATTTGGAGAGAGGCCTTTTATTTATTTATTTTTCTTTTTTGCCATACCAAGAATTTGAACTTAGGACCTCACACACGATTTTCTGCAAGCGCTCAACCACTGAGCCCACCCAAACCCATTTTTTACTTTGTATTTTGAGACAGGGTCTTGCTAAGTTATGCAGGATGCCTCTGTCCTCAAACTTGGGATCCTCCTTGCTCAGCCTCCTGAGTCACTGGGATTACAGGCGTGCAGCACCACACCCAGCTGAAAGAGGTCTTCTTAATGCCAACAACAAAGAAATTAAACATGGAAAGGAGATCCTTAGGCTGCTTCAGGCAGTAAATGGCCCAGAAGATATTGCAGTTGTACACAGCAGGGGTCGTCAGAGAGACTCTGAAATAATAAGAGGAGGCCATACAGCTAATACTGCCACTAACATGCAGCCTTGTCCAGAGAGATTCTCCAGCTGCCTTTGACCCCCTCCCTGCCTCTCATCGAATTTTCCCTCTCCAACTTGGGGGAAGAAATAGAAGAATCAAAAAAAGGCAGGCTTCCAGATGTCTCCTGTCTCAGGGGGATGGATGGCAAACAAGCAAGGAAATGTCTGGTTGCCAGAAAAGGCAGCCTAGGTGATAATCAAAGGTGCCCACTGTTCAACTCATTATGGAAAAGAAACTCTGTACAACTGGCTTCTTGGAGTTACAAAGATCCCAAATTTAAAGGTGATCATAGCTAAATTAAAGAACATTGTGTATACTACTAGTCAAATAATATTCAAACAAGAGCACCTGTACTCCCATTAGAAAGAGCAGCACAAGCCAGAGGCATGCTGCCTGGAGAGCCTGGCAAGCGGATTTCACAGTCAAGCCAACTTCCCCAGGAGAATTCAAATATCAAATGCTGTATGTTTTTGTGGATATTTTTACTGGGTGGGCAGAAGCTTCCCTTGCTGGACAGAAAAAGGAGAAGTTGTTGAAAAGCTTTTAAGAGAAATAATCGCCAAGTTTGGATTGCCCGAATCTATCCAAAAGTGACAATGGACTCACTTTTATTTCAAAGATAGTGCATGGGGTTTTCCAAATGCTTAGAATATAATGGATGGTACATGCCCCAGTGGGGAAGGTACTGGGAGTCATCTCGGAAAATTGAAAAGCCAATCATATACTTATGGTTACCCCAGCTGAACTGTGTCAATAAGCTCATGAAAACTGGTTAAAACATTTACCTCTTGCTCCGACTCACATCAGAGTTGCCCCCAAAGGAAAGCTCAATCGTAGCCCCCTTGAAATGCTGTATGGAAGATCCTTTCCAGCAGGAACTAGCTCCAACCAACACCTTGATGGGAACTGGAAATAAAGCAAATCATCAGTCTAGGGCAGGTGATGTCAGCCCTTCATAGGACACAAACTAAAAGAGATAAGACTTCACTCCTATAAACCAGAGGATTGGGTATATTTAAAAATCTGGAATTCAGGATCCACTTAAGACCAGCTTAACCCAACCTGGACAGGGTTTATTTATTCTTACTAGTTACTGACTTTTCCATTACATTACAAGTTATAACTCTCTGAATTCATTACATCGGAGTAAAGAGAACAGAAGAACCAAAGGACTCAAGTGAACCTACAAGTACTTATTTCTGTGAACCGGGATCTGGACCCACACTAAAGCTAGGGAAGGCCCAACAGATAAGTAAGAACGAAGAAATGAATAATTATTTTTTCTCTACTATAATAGTTGATCTGTTTGTATAATTTCAATCTTCTATCTGCTTATCCTCCTTCATGTCTTGCCAGCAGCTTGGAATCGTATTTATATATTTTAATTTATGACTATTGTTATTATTTGCAGTGCTGGGGATTAAGACCAGGGTCTTACACATGTTAGGCAAGTGCTCTACCACTGAGCTACATTCCAGCCCTTTAGAATGATATTCAATCAACACACTGTTTGGACTGTTGCTTCCCACCAGACATAGCCCACTGTGTCAGGGAGTGTTTCATCTGTTGTACATAGGGTTGTTATGAGTTGGAGCAACTCCATAGCACCTAACGACAACAAAACCAGACATAGTCCCCCATTCACCCATAAGTTGTTTCAGGAGAATGACTTCCACTCATAGATCCCATTGAGAATGAGGAGTGAAAATATCTCAAGGGAGGAAATTTGTTAGCAGCTAAGTGAGTCAGGCGGGCTGAGATTTAGCTCAATTGGTAGGGTGCTGTTCTGCATTCTCTGAAGTCCTTTGTTCGATTCCCAGCACCACAAAAATAGGAGAAGAACATGGCAGTCCACTCCGGAGGCAATCCTGAAATAATCAGCCATTGAAAACCCTATAAAGGTCACTATGAGTTGGACACGACTCAAGGGCACCTAACAAGTGAGGCAAGCATCCTTGAAGACAAAATCCCTATATTAACTCACCTTCAGAGTGTTCTTTCCTTTAGCTGCAGTGAAAACCTTTTCGGGAAAAGAACAATGCTCACTGTTCTGAAGATGTTCACTGTGCTTTATTCTTGCCCACACCAAGCAGACAACTTGAAAGTCTACCAGTGGTGAGGTGCTGCTTAAACATCTGGCCACCAAGGTGCCTTGCAAGAGTGTGTTGGCCACTGACCACTGGTCCAGCATCATGGTGCTGCACAGGATTTGCCATCTTTATGATGCAAGCTAAGCACACCCAGGAGTACTCCTGTCCATCATCTTTGACACTAGGGAAGTAAGCTCCACAAGATCTGCTGTTACCAGAGGTGTTCCAGTCCACTATCTTCATGATGAAAGCTAAACTTGCCCAGAAGTGTTCCTGTCTGCCATCTTTCTGTCTTGAACTATGACCTTAAACTGAGCATGCCCAGTAATGTACATCTTAAATTGATCATGCTTGGAAGTGTGCCTGCCCCCAAAGTGCTTTCCAATGTGCATATGTACAGGGTCTCCAAATAACATCCTCATGCTTCCCTTATTCAAGGAAGGCATCATTCTGGAGTTAATTCTTAAGCTCTCTCCTTACCTGCTGTAGGGAATAAGTCATTCTCTACTCTTATCTCTTGGCCGTGCTTGTTTTGGCTTTGCACTCACTAAGATGTGAATCCATTATGTTCCATTACAAAAGTAGACATAATTACCATGATAGCAAAGTGGCAATCAAAGTGCTTCAACTCATAGGGTCTGTCTGTGGCAACAGCTAATACACCATGATGTTCCTAGGAGTTAAATAAATTGGCATACCTAAAATAAATTGGCATACCTAAAATAAATTGGCATACCTAACTATATGACAACTGAACTCCTCAAATAACAGCTAGTAAACAGAAGGCAGATGATAATTGCTATTATGGAAAATGGCATTTCCTCATAAGTTTCTCAGATCTAAGTCAGTTCTCAGACTCTGAGTCTACTTATTTAAGGGAAGGTCGAGTATCTGTCTGCAAGAACCCTTCAATGATGCAAAAAATATATGTGACAATTATTTCTCCAATCTCTTCCTATAAGACACCTATGGCATTTTACCAGAGTAACTCTGGCTAGGGTAAAAGGAAAAAAACAGACCCCTCAAGGGCTATGGGGCAGATTAGGTGCTGGCATCAATGTTGGGGCAGGGAACACCATCATGTTCTCCAAATTAAATTGGAGGATCATGAAAGCTAAATGATAAATGAAGCTCTCAGATAAACAGGTCCAATGAATCTGAAGGTGTCTCCCATAGTCTTTCCCTGGTCCCTAAGTGAACACTTGAGATAGATGTAGCAGCCAGCAGAACTCAGCATTTAGTCTCTGTCCTGTTAAAATCTATTATAGCAGGAAAGGCCTGATTAAAGAAAATTTCTGAGATGCTCTAAATTTAATTGCAAAAGTGGGAGAGGTAGAGTGTGTTAGGTAGCTTTCATCACCATAACAAAACACCTCAGGTAATTTACAAGGAAAAAAGTTTCATTTCCATTTTGGCCCACTGTTTTGTAGGTCCTGTTGTTTTGGGGATGTAGCAAGGCAACACCTCATGGTAGGAATGTGTGGCAGGGCAAACCTATTTACATCAGGATCCAGGGAGCGAAAGAGAAAGAGGAAGGGCCAGAGGTCCTGTCATCTCCTTCAAGGGCACACTTCCATTGACCTAAGGACCCTACTTCCCAAGGCCCTACTTCTTAAGGTTGCACCACCTCCCACCTTGGGGACCAACCCTCTAACACATGAGCCGTGGAAGAAATTTAAGATCCAAACTATAGCGAGGGACAGGGAAGAGAGAGAAGTTAATCAGCTATCGGCTGCAGGTGAAACCAACAGAAAAGATTATTTATGTTGTAATTTTGATTTAAATCCCATCGTGGTCAACCACCAGGGACACTGACCCGTGTTTATGTATAAACCTTCTAGGTTTCTCCCAGAAAGCTCTTCTTCACATTATCCCATCCCTCTCATCTATAGTCGATGTTGTTGTTGTTAGGTGCTGTCTAGTCATTTTTGACACATAGCGATCCTCACAGGGTTTTCAGTGGCTGATTGTTTCGGGATTGCCTCAGGAGTGGATTGCCACTTCCTTCTCCTATTTTTGCAGTGCTGGGAATCGAACATGGGACCTCAGAGACTGCAGAGCAGCACTCTACCAACTGAGCTACATCCCAGCCCATAGTCAATGTAGGCTCCTAGTTTTGAGTGAAGCCCAGAGCAAAAGTTAGTTCTACAGTGTGCCCAACATAGCACTAGTTTTCCTACCATTTTGTCCACATAAAAAGAGCTATTCTTCCCAAAAGTTAAAAAAAAAAAAATTCTCATATCTCTAGGTCTAATAGACATATTTCTAACTGTAACCTAGCACTGCTGCTGGCAGTTTTGGGAACTTATCCCAGGTCCTGGTCCTTTTTCTGGCTATCATCTGTAATGGCTCAATAAGCCTTTTATTTCAGAGATCCTTTGGTCTTGAGTTTTGGAGCCCCTTGACACTTACTTCCATCTTTCTGACCAATTTATTAAGTCAGAAGTAAAGCCACTCTAGGTGAAATTACAGAGTTTAGCACCAACACTAAAGGCATTTCTTTTTAGTATCCTTCAATCAATATGGCTATGGTTTGAATGGGCTGGGGTTTAGCTCAGTTGGTAAAGTGCTGCTCTATACTTTCTGAGGCCCTCAGTTCGATCCCCAGCTTTGGAAAAATGGGAGAAGGACCTGGCAATCCATTCCCAAAGCAATCCTGAAAAAAACATAATCAGCCATTGAAAACCCTCTGAGGGTTGCTATGAGTCAGATGTGACTCAATGGCACCCAACAACAACCAACAACATGATTTGAATGTCCTTTCAAAAATTCATCTTGGAATTCAACTGCCACAGAGATGATATTGGGAGGCGAGACCTTTAGGAAATAGTAGGTTACAGGGGCTTGTGTTAATTACCTTTCTTGTCACTATGACAGAATCCCTGCTACATACAACTTAAAGAGGGAACAATTTATTTTGGCTCATGGTTTCAGAGGGTTCAGTCCATCATGGTGGGGAGGGCATGTGGTCCAGCTCAAATCCTGGAAGCCAGAAAGCAAAGAGTGAGTGAGAGGAGTCAGGGACAAGATATAGCCCCCAAAGACATTCCCCCAGTAACCTACTTCCACTTGCTAGTCCTCACCTCCTAAAGTTCCAAGAACCTCCCAAATTAACACCACCAGCTGGGGGCCAAATGTTCAACACAAAAGCTTGTGGGGGACATTTCATATTCAAACGAGAAAAGGGCTCCACCCTCATGAATGGATTACTTCAATTATTTCAGGAGTGGTTAGTTATCTTAGGAGTGGCTTTGTGATGCCCTTTGCCTTGTTATGGTGCAGTAAGAAAGCCCTTATCAGCTGAGTGTGGTGGCACACACCTGTAATCCCAGCGCTCAGGAAGCTGAGGCAAGAGGATCATGAGTTCAGGGCCAGCCTGGACTATATAGTAAGGAAAGAAGCAAGGAAGGACGGAAGGAAGGAGGAAAGGAGAAAGGAAGGAAGGAAGGAAAGAAAGAAAGGCCCTTATCAGATAGCTTACTTTAATATTGGACTTCACAGCTGTATTAGTTACTTTTCTTGTCATTGTGGACACATACCTGACATTATAAATCTGGCTAAAAACAGCCATCAGTAACCAAGCCATACTCTCAATATTAGATTATCCTGATATTCCCTCTGCCAAATTAATTAGTCCGTTACTTTTCAGTTCAGCTTCTCTCAAATCTTTAGGCCACACACAGAAGGCAGACAAGTTTTTTTTTTTTTTTTGCAGTACTGGGTATTGGACCCAGGGCCTCATGCTTGCATGCTCTGCAAGTGCTGGACCACTGAGCTGCACCCCCAGCCCATTTTTTACTTTTTGAGACAGGGTCTCACTAAGTTACACAGTCTGCCTCTGGTCTCAAACTTGCGATCCTCTTGCCTCCTCCTCCCAACCCGCTGGGATTACAGGCGTGAACCACCGCGCCCGGCAAAAGCTACTTGCTTTTATGTGAGAATAATGACAGTACATATTCACCCTCTTGCCACTGGTCTATGTTAATTCTCCTGCTCACTGTCATAGTCAAATGTTTAGTGACTTTGATTATCTCAATATTCCATAAGCTATCATGGTAACCCACTGTAGTAATGCCATAATGCTAATTTGTTCTAGTGAGCAAGAATAAGCATGCAGTCTAGATGACTACTAAGATATATGCATGCCAGAGGATGGAGATAAAAAATATGAAGGGCCTTCTGCATTGGTAAAGTTTTTTTCATATTTTTTTTGTCCTAGAAAAGTTAGGTATGTGTAAACTAGAAAAACTAGTAAATTGAGCTCCTAGAACCACAATCATGATCAATCTCATTTTATCAATGTCTGTGGTGGCTAACCTTCATTGTCAACCTGATTGGACTTAGAAACACCTAGGAGATTGTTGAGGCAGACTTCTGGATGCATCTGGAAGGACTTTTCCAGAGATGATTAACTGAGGGGGGAAGACCATCCCTGAATGTGGGCAGTACCATCCCATGGGCTGAAGTTCTTGTCAGGATAAAAGTGGAGAAAGGAGAAAGCCACCCAAGCACCGGCATCCCCTTTCCTCAGCTCCCTGGTCAACCAGGAAGTGAACAGTTCTGCCCTACCCCACCCTCCCTGCCATGATGGACAGACCCTTCTGAAACTGTGAGCCAAAAGTCTTTCCTCCCTTAAGTTGTTCTTATCAGGTATTTTGGTCATAATGAAGAAAAGCTAATATAATATCCCCATTCATTTCTTCCATCCCATATTATTTTGAAACAGATGAATGAAGTTAGGAATCTAGTGGTCTAGAAAACACCAGGTTATCTTCTATAAGGTAAAGGCCGTTTGTTCTCCACTAGCCTTTGAACACAGTGCTTTCTCGATTACTACTCTAAAACAACTTTTGGGTGCTTCAAAAGGCTCCCAGTTTTGAGTGAAGCCCAGGTCAAGAGAGAGCTTCACAGTGTGTCCAACTATAGCAGTAACTTCCATGCCATTTAGTCCATACAATCCAGCAGATTGAAGGACACTAGAGGAGTTTGTGATGACTAAGGATGCTACATAGAGTCTCTGACAAGCCCTAATAAGAGAATTTCAGTGCAGGTCTCCAGGGTTCAAGATCATACCTCTGCAGCAGAGAGCTATGTGATTTGAAAACCAGCTGTTTGGCCTCAATAAAAACTGAGAGCCTGGCAAAAGGGCATCAAAGGTCTATGCAACCTGGTCAGCCACCCAGTAAGAACCAGGTACTGTCAGATGCTATGAAGTCATAATATTAGGCAGGCTTATCAGCAATGCACCATGTAATAGAAATGGTAGATTCAGGATCAGGACAAAGCAAGTCAATAGGGTTGTTATGTTGTTGTTAGGTGCTGTCGAGTCGGTATCCAACTCACAGAGACCCTACGTACAACAGGTGAAACACTGCTGTTAGTGCTCTTCTGCTATTTGTAGGGTTTTCAATGGCAGATTGTGTTTTGGGAGTGGGTTCCTGGGTCCTTCTCCATGCATGTAAATCAATAACAGATGGCATGACTCAAAATGAGAAGAAACATAGTGACTGCAACATAGTGATCTCAACATTGGGCTGAAACATAAAAAGATCGTGTGCACAGCACAGTGTTAGGTAGTATTTCATTCTGTTGTACATAGGGTCACTATGAGTTGTAGCTGACTTGTCAGCACCCAACAACAGACTCCTATGACACCTACCTCAGTTATACCAATACTCCTCCCTCAGCTCAAACATGGCTGCATGTGGGAGGGGGTTGTCTCTGCAACCAACTGATGAAGGGCAAATACTAAGCCCTGACTCACAGATGGGTTAGCTTAATGTGTTGATACTAGCCAAAAGGTGGATTGTTACTGCAACATACTTCATTTAGGAGGTAGCTCTAAAGAGTGGTGAAGGGAAATCCTTCCAATAGGCTAAGCTGTTAAGTGCTGCTCTTGTTCATTCATTCCATATAGAGGGCAAAGTGGTTTGATTTACATGCATTTGTGAGCCACTGGGACATAGCTTAGTTGAGTAGTACCTGTTCGGCTCTCACATGAATGCAACCTGTAAGTGCAGGGGAGTTGCCCAATGGAGACAGATCCAGAAAACAAATGCCTCCTCATTCTATATGGCTCTTAGAAGGCCCCAGTGGGACTAAACCTGGTCACTCATAGCAATACAGCCGAGAAAAGGCTGAGGCAAGGGAAGCACTTACCTCCTGCTGTTGAAAAGCAGAAAGAGATGTCAAGAAATCCAGCAGGCTCCAGTTCAATCTAGCTCACACACAGCTGAGGGGCCTTAGATCCTGGCCTGAGAAGAAAAAGAAAGAGGCTGTTGGCCCAACTTTGGTTACCCAGTCCAACCTGGGCACCAATTCTACTGTCTCTTCCTTCCTCCTCCACCCTCCTTCTCTCTCTCTCTCTCTCTCTCTCTCTCTCTCTCTCTCTCTCTCTCTCTCTCAGTTTCTGGACTGAGGGCGGGCCTTTCTGCAAATAGAAAGCCTCCCAGTCCAAGAAGGCTCTGGCAGCCTGCCCCCAATAAAGAGCCCTGGGTACTGGGAGAGGAAGAGAATGACAAAATCTGAACCCAAGCTGGCAACAACTGCGCCCCCCTCGGTGCGCTCTTGCCATGGGCCAGGCTGCGTCTTGAAGTTTTCTGCAGAGACCTCAGGAGGCCCTCGGTAGGACACTGGTCCAACCAAGTAATCCTAACCTCCACCACTTCCGCCCCAGGGCGCATCTGTGAAGCAATGTGACCGTGCTTATATCCCTTGCAGGCTCTGAGCCTGTTTTCTCTTTTCAAGGTGAGGCTCCCGGCTGTCACAGGCACGCTCCTCTGGCTGCCTCTGCCTGGTGACCCATTCGAACCCGCCTAAAATGGGTGAGAAGTGAGCTTCCCGTCGGCTGGTGCCAGGTACTTGCACGGGGACAGACAACAGGGCGCGTTCCTGTCACCTCCGGGAGCATTGACTTTACTGGCTCGCCCTTTGGCGCCGTTGTAGCTGCTTGAGCTCAGGCCCCGGCCTGGGACAGGAGAGGGACCCTTGCCCCTGCCCGGCATGCCGCCTACGGAGAAGCCAGGGCCAACCTCTTGAAGACCTTGCTCTCCAGCTTCGCTGCAACCTTCCGCCGCCCTCCCACGTGAGGCCGGGTGTGGGAGGTCAGAGCTGCGGGCTGGACAGCGAGGACAGAGTGCTCCGGGGCAGCGCTTCCTCGCTCGCCAGCCGAGGAGCAGCCAACCCCGGGCCCAAGCGGGGAAGCGGAGCGCGAGGCGCTGGGCCCCGAGAGCCCCGCCCTGGCCCCAGGGCGCCCAACCTCGGCGCGCCCAGCCAGGGATGGGGGTGTGGTCCCCGGCCGAGGCTTCCCCCAGCTCTGCACGAACGCCCGGGAACCTTCCACCGCCAGCAGCCGGCTGACGCCCTGGGGAGGCCGGGGCGCGCGACACGGTCGCGAGGACGCTCTTCCCAGCCGCTGTCGCTACCTGCGGAGCAGCGTCGGGAAGCATGCGGGACTATGAGGAGATGACCGCCTTCCTGGGCGAGTGGGGGCCCTTCCAGCGCCTCATCTTCTTCCTGCTCAGCGCCAGCATCATCCCCAATGGCTTCAATGGCATGTCAGTCCTGTTCCTAGCGGGGACCCCGGAGCACCGCTGCCGGGTGCCGGACACCGTGAACCTGAGCAGCGCGTGGCGCAACCACAGTGCCCCGTGGGTGCTGCAGGATGGCCGTGAGGTGCCCCACAGCTGCCGCCGCTACCGGCTGGCCACCATCGCCAACTTCTCCGCGCTCCGGCTGGAGCCGGGGCGCGATGTGGGCCTGGAGCAGCTGGAGCAGGAGAGCTGCCTGGACGGCTGGGAGTTCAGCCAGGATGTCTTCTTGTCCACCATCGTGACCGAGGTGGGTGGCAGCCCTCTGCCGGGGTTGGGACTGGGAATTGAGCGACCCCCGCTCTCGGTCAGTCCTCCCGAGACTCCCTGGCAGATCCTGGGCTAGAGCTCCCTCTCTGCCTCAATCTGGCCTGGCTGGGGACTGGGTTAAGCTTCTAGTAACAGGTGTGAGTCCAGGAGAGCAGGACTGTCTGTGGAAACGTTCCTGAAGCTTTTCTGTCCAGTATGGAGGGGATGGAGAGGGAAGTGCGGCCACCAACTGCCTTTTCCTCTCCAAGTTTCATTTCACAACACGTGAAATTATTTCTTAAGAGCCTAGATGCTGTTCTGGGCAAGTCCCACCCCAGGCTGTCTGGGTGTATAGCACGTCACCTTCCTGCCAGGGATGAGGAGGGATGTGGAGCCTCACCAGCGACACAGGGAAGGCACCAGTCCTGAGGGCCCAGTTTCTCCAAAAGGGAGCAGGGGCTACCTGATGCTGGTTGGGTGCAAGAAGCCAGAAGATGGACAGCCCTGGCCTCAAGGCACTCACAGAGAGACAATTCTCTGTAGAGAGAGAGAGAGAGAGAGAGGCACAGGGCCTGTTGGTGGCCAGAGACTCCAGCTTTGCCACCGGCCCCTAAGCAGTTCGGTAGAAGGTTTTTAAGTTTCAGGAATAAGGATGTACACACACCTCCCCCCGCCCCTTTATTTCCTCCTACACAAATCGGTAAGGACCACGAGATGCCAAGTCAGGGCACAGCCTCCTCTGAGAAGACCATCCTCACAGACTCACTTCCTGCTGCTCATCAGGAGGGTTGGATGTCCCTGGTTCCCACCCCTCCTCTGTTGTATGCTCCTCCCACGAAAAAAGTAACATTGGCCTCTGCCAGTCTTTTATCTTTTCCCCTCAGCACAATGTGGCAATCATCAGACAATGTATCTGGCCTTGTGCTAGGTCCCAGCGTGCAGACATCTGGTGTGTAGGTCCTGCCTTCAGAGCTCATGCTCATGAAGCTGTGTTGCAAGGAGGGCTAACAGGAACCCTGGTTACCAAAAGGGTTCAGGAGTCCGAATTCAAATCATGGCTTCCTGGCCATGTGCCCTGGAGTAAACACATTTCCCTCTCTGTGGAATAATAAGATGAGGAAACACTCCAAGGTAGAATGATAAAATTTGAGCTAAACCTGGAAAGCCTGCAGCTGTAGCACTGTGGCATCCAATCCCATCAGATCTCAGAAGCTAAGCAGGGTTGGGCCTGGTTAGTACTTGGATGGGAGACCACCTGGAAACACCAGATACTGTAGGCTTTGGGGAAGGACCCAGCAACCCACTCCCCAAAATCAATCCGCCACTGAAAAGCCTATGAATAGCAGAGAAGCACTGGCAATAGTGTTTTACCTATTGTACATAGGGTCGCTATGAGTCGGACACTGAGTCAATGGCACCTAACAACAACAACAACAACAAACCTGGAAATGTGAGTAGCACCGGACCAGGCAGAGAACGTGGCAGATGTGGAGAATGGAATTCCCATAGGTCAAGGTAGTGGGAGCTTAGGGGATGACAGGAGCCTAGAAGGGGTTCCGCAGCCAGTCCATGGCTATACTGAAGCATTGGCTCTATTCTGAGGACAGCAAGGAACTAGCAAGGCTGGAGCAGTGTTTTTAGAAAGAGCTGGCTCTAGCTGCTGTGAAAAGCAAGAAGACTGGGCAGAAGCTGTGGAAGTCGCCCCTGTAAGAGAATGGTAGTCACTCAGCAGTGGCATCTGTGAAGTCTGCAGGACCAGTGGAAAGAGGCTGGATGCCCCAGCATTTGCACCATGCTTGCCTTGGGCCCTGACGTGGCTACGCTTCTCTGGCTCTGATCCCCTAGCCGTGGCTTCTAGTGCTTGCCCCACCCCTGCCCACAGTCTGGTGCCAGGGCGTCTAAGCCTGGGACAGCTCATCCCACCTCAGTTCTGCAGGTATTCTCTTGACTTTCTGGATGCAGCCTTCCCAGACCTTCCTTGTTGGTTTTGTTTTGCCTCAGGATATGAAGGATGGGGAGTTACTGGCTTCCAAGTCCATAGGTAGCTGGTTGTGCTCTGTTCCCAGGGGCCCATGGCCCCCCCCAGGGACACGCACTGTCACACACCCACACACTTGCCCTAGGGTCTACTTTGTTAGCAGCCTCTCCTTTCCTTGCTTACCCTTTGGATGGTGGGAGTAAAATAAAAGGCAAAGGGTACTGGTGGCTAGGAAGAGGCAGAAGGGAAGCGAGCACCAGGGTGATTAGGATGGGGTGTCTGTCTCCAGAGGGGCAATGGCACAAGGAGTTCTGGGAAGCTACTAACAAAAACAAAACCAGAAAACAACAAGCATTGGTGAGGACCTAGAAAAACTGGAACCCTCATGCATTGCTGATGGGCATGTTTGTTCATCAGCTCTCAGTTATTTATAACAAGCCCCTCAGATAACTAACTTAGAAAGACACAGGTTTATCTTGGTGTATTGTTTCAGAGGTTCCAGTTCATGATAGATTGGCCCCTTTGCTTCTGTGCCTGTGGTGGGCAGCATGTCATGGCAGGGAGTGTGTAGTGGAGCAAATAAATGTGCTCTCTTCATGGAGGAGACACAGAGAGGAAGACACTAGGGTCCCCAAATCCCTTAAAGGCAATGACCTAACTTTTTTCCACTAGGCCACCACCCCCCAGTAGTGACAAGCTGGGACCCCAACCTTTACAACGTGACCTCTGAGGGAAATGTAAGATCCAAACTATAGCAGAAAATAAATGTTGCAGCTGCTATGGAAAATAGTATGACTGTCCCTCAAACAATTAAAAATAGAATTACCATATGATCCAGGATTTAAATTGAAGCAGGGTCTTAAAAAGATTTTTATATAACTATGTTCACAGCAGCATTATTCACAATAGCCAAAAGGTGAAAGCACCCAACCATCCATCAACAAATGAGTGGATAAACAAAAGGGTATGTGTGTGTGTGTGTGTATATATACCCATATAGACATATACATATACATACATACATATAAATACACACACATATATATTTCTCCCATGTGTCTGTCAGCTTATCATGCTGTAGGGGCTTGCATGTTGTTGTGATGCTAAAGGCTATGCTACTGGTATCTCAGATACAAGCAGGCCCACCCATGACAGACAGGCTTCAGGGAGAAGGACCCAATAGCCCACCTCAAAACAATTAGCCATAGAAAACCCTGTGAGTAGTAGACAAGCCCCTAAGCTGGAAAATGAACCTCCCAGTCTGGAAGACATTCAAGAAATGATGGGGGAAAAGTTGCCTCCTCAAAGTAGAGTTGATCTTAATGATGGGAATGGAGCAAAGCTCCTGGGACTTCCTTTTGCTGATGTGGCAAGACTCAAGATGAGAAAAAACATAGTGGTTGCAACAATGGACTCAAACATGAAAAGACTGTGTGCATGGCACAGTGTTGGGTAGTGTTTCATTCTGTTGTGCATGGAGTTGCTATGAGTCAGATCTGACTTGACAGCACCTAACAATAACAACTATATATAGAGAGGTGTGTGTGTGTGTGTGTGTGTGTGTGTAGCTCAGTTGGTAGAATGCTGCTCTGTATTTTCTGAGGACCCAGGTTCAATCCCCAGCATGGCAAAAACAAGA
The DNA here is from genome assembly GCA_007922755.1 of Pedetes capensis. NCBI lineage: Eukaryota > Metazoa > Chordata > Mammalia > Rodentia > Pedetidae > Pedetes > Pedetes capensis. The sequence goes on from VMDO01000815.1 coordinate 125,672, forward strand.
GAAGCAATCCCCAAAAAATCAGCCATTGGAAAACCCATGAGGGTCACATGAGTTGGACATGACTCAAGGACACCTAACAATAGCAACAACAAATGTGTGTGTGTGTGTGTGTGTGTGTGTGTGTGTGTGTGTGTGTGTCCAGAAAAACAGAACTTATTTATAAATTTATTTTAACATGGTCAAACGTCAATCACCTATAAAGTACTTTCCTATGGAGACATTTTTCCCACTGTTCAAAACAGTTTTGAACTTGTTGATTTTGATGCCTTTTCATGCTTCTGCCGTTTTTGTTTCACTTGCTCCACATCAGGAAAACATTTCCTTTTGAGGACTTTTTTCATCTAAGGAAACAAAAAAAAGTTGCATAAAGCAAAACTGGATGAATAGGGATGGTGGGGCATAAGGATCATGCTGTTTTTGGCCAAAAACTGCTGAACACTCAGTGTAGTGTGGACAGGTGTGCTGTTATGGTAGAAGAACCAGCCACCTGTTTGCTATGACTCGGATGTTTCTCCCACAAATCCTGATGCAATCTTCTCAAAACTTCCAGACAAAAACTTCAGTCGACTGTTTGACCTGGAGGATCAAATTCTGAGGGCATAATCCCTTTCACATCAAAGAAGCAGATGCTCATTGTTTTCATGTTTGTTTCTGGGTTTTGGTGGGAGTTCCCCCTTGTAGCGATAACACAATATTATTCAACTTTAAAAGGAAGTAAATCCAGATACATGCTATAATATGGATGAAACGTGAAGATATTATGCTTTGTGAAACATGCCAGTCACAAAAAGACAAATGTATTACACTTTGGTGCATCTAAATGAGGCATCACTAACAGAAGTAGATGGTGGTTGCCAGGGTCTGGAGGAAAGGAGGGATGGGGAGCTGTTTGTTTAATGGGCATGTAGTTTTCATTTTATAAGATGAAAAGAGTTCTTCTGGAGATTGATTTCCCAACCATGTAAACTCTACTGAACTATACACTTAGGAACGGTTAAGGTGGATCTAAGCATGACAGTGCTCATCTGTAGTCCCAACACTTGGGAGGCTGAGGCAGGAGGATTGTGAGTTCAAAGCCAACCTGGGCTACATAGTGAAACTTCATCTCAAAAAAAAAAAAAAGTTGTATGTATTTTATTACAATTTTTGAAAATGAGGATAATAACGGTGCTCACCTCATCTGAATCATTGGGGGGGGGGGCTCAGTTAGATTGTGCCACTGAGTGGATGGGTTATTTTTGCTTGATAACTAGCACACTGTGGCACTAGCAAACTAGCAAATGGGCATCCTAGGTGGGGGTGAGCAGTGGTAAGGGCAGGCCCTAATCACCTGCACTGGTGCCTAGGCATCGTGGGCACGGTGGGAGCTTTCCTAAAGCCAAGGGTGCAGTCAGTAGGATAGGTGCTTAGACTTGCTGAGTCCATTTTCCCCCAGGGCTCAGAGAACAGGCTATTGGTCCAAACCCATGCTTACTTGGCTAGGGCGAGTGGGGAAAATGGCCTCATGTCTCCCACAGCGCCAAGTCCACAGCCTCTGACAGATCCCTGCATTCTGGCTGGCATGGGAAGGGGGCTATCCTCAAATCGCGCCACTGTCTTATACCCCTGCACCAGGATCTCACGATGGGCAAACGCTTGAGAATAGAAAAACCTGCCCAAACTTCCCCCAACCCCTCCCCAGGAAGACCCTGTCAGCCAAGAGCCCAAGGATGATGCGTTTGGCCATAGAAACACCTCTCCTAGACACCAAGAGGCAGGAATCTAGTGTCTGAGTTGTGGCTTGCATACCTATACCTATGTACCTGTCTGTGTAGGTACATATTCATAGTGCAGTTTCCTTCCTTAGATACTGTTTGTGAAGTCCAATTCATTTATCCTGTGCAGTTACTAAGAATCAATGTTTTTTCAGATCTGGGTGTTTGAACCCCGAGCCTCACGTATGCTTTGCAAGTGTTCCACCACTGAGCTGTACTCCCAGCCCATTTTTTACTTTTTATTTTTGAGATAGGGTCTCAGTAAGTTACACAGGGGGGCTGGGATTTAGCTCAGTTGGTAGAGCGCTGCACTGCAGTCTCTGAGGTCCCGAGTTCAATTCCCAGCACCGCAAAAATGGGAGAAGGGCCTGGCAATCCACTCCCAAGGCAATCCCGAAACAGTCAGCCATTGAAAACCCTATGAAGGTCGCTATGAGTCGGATACCGACTCGAAGGCACCTAACAACAACAACAACAAGTTACACAGGGTGCCTCTGGCCTCAAACTTGCGATCTTCTTGCCTCTGCTTCCCAAGTCACTGAGATTATAGGGGTGAGCCACCGCAGCCAGCAGAATCAAATTTTTTAACCTTTATTTTGAATTAATTTTTGATTCAGGGAAAAGTTGTAAGAGAAAAATAATATAGCAAATTCACATATACCCTTTGCCTAACTTCCTCTGATCTTAGCAATTTAAATAACTCACAATCCATTTGTCAAACCCAGGAAAATAACATTGGTCATGATAGGGTTTTCTCACTAATGTCCTTTCTCTGTTTTTTGGATCCAATCCAGAATTCCACATCATATTTGGTTATGTTTTAATCTCCAATCTGTGACAATTCCTCTGTCTTTGCTTGTCTTTCCAGATCTTCACATATGTTATGAGTTATTTTGATGAATATCCCTCACTCTGGGTTTGTCTGCTTCTTTTCACGGTTAGATTTTTTGGTGAGAATTCTGCAGTACTGATGTGCCCTTAAGGCATTGTACTAGCAGGTACATAATGTTGACAACTCCTGGTGACATTAACCTTGATCACTTGGTTAAGTTGGTGTCTGCTGGATTTCTCCACTGTGAGTTACTATTTTTCCCTTCCTAGTTAATAAATATCTTGAGGGAGATACTTTGAGATAATACAAAATCCTGTGCCTTCTTGAACTTTTACACACTGATTTTAGCATCCATCACTAGACCTTGACTTGAAATGACTATTACTGGAGAATTTGCCTAGTGGTGGTTTGAAATATTCTGGAAAGAGAAGCTTCCCCTCCCCACAAATGTATGTATGTATGTATTTCGGTTACTAATTTAGATCAGTACAGGCTCGTGCATATTTATTTTATTCCATCAATTATAATCTAACACTGTCCTTTGTTGTTTCGCTGCTCCACTTGTACCAGCTTGAACCAAATTATTTTTGACCTTAAGGAAAAAGAATATAAAACTGCAGGGTGGGGTTCTTCATCTGTCTCTGGACTCTGGGCTGGAGGAATCTGTGTTTGCCCTGGGTGAGGAGTATCAGTCTCATCGAGTAGCTAAGCTCCTGGTCAGGTGGTGGCTGGACAGGAATGGAGGAGGGGCACGTGAGATTTAGGATGGGGATGGAGGCTCTGTCAGGGAAGGAAGGGTCTTCAAGCATCTCAGACAGTCTGTGTAATGGTGGGGTCTTTGTCACTGAGACCTGCCACAGCAGTCAGGCCTTGATCCCATGGGCATGGCCCTCCATATTGCCCTTCAGTGCCGTGGGTTTCAGAGAGTGGTGATCCTGTCTATGAGCAAACTCAGAGGCTTCTATCTCTGAGGCTGAAGGAACTGTGAGGGCATATAAGGCGCACATTCATTCACAGGGCGACAGGGTGAGCTTGGCTCTTGGCCCCAGCCTAAGCATAGGTCAGCTCTTGCCTCGAGCATGCCCTCTTTTCCCATGGAACACTGTTAGGTAGCCTTGGCCTGTCTTGGCCCATGGGCTGGGAAAACCGAGGCAGTCACCATTGAGGCGCACACTGCTTCTCCTAGGCTTTGTGCCACAGAGCCCCTGAGGGAGCCCTGTGCTAAGGACCAGCCTTGGTGACAGGCACGATAGGGCTGCTGCCACGCCCTACGTTCACCTATCCTCTCCTGCAGCCGGGGGTGGAGCTTTTGGGACCACACCCTAACAGAGAGCCTCCAGTGAGGAGCCTGCACCTCTGGGGCACTGGCCTTGTACCACCTTTCCTAGGGCCTGGGCTCAGGGCATGGACAGTGGTAGAGTGTCAGGAGGAATGTGAGGCCTCCTCACTGGCTAATGGGGAGCTCCTGGGAGGAGCTGGGGATGCAAAGGGAGTGAGGAGACTGGGGAAGCCTGGATGTGGCTGGCCACTCTCTGAGATGTCACACAACAGCTACAGAGGATGCACCTCATCTGGGCTCTGGGTGGGTCCAGCTCTGAGCTACCTGCAGTGACAGGCAGTTGGCAGTGTTTTGGGGCAGGGCCTGCAGCCTGCCCTGGGACACCTTTGACTGTGTGGAGATCTGTGGCTTGGCTGAATATTAACCAAGTCACCTCTGGCATGTTCTGAAGGGGACTGGGAGGAGGAGCCTGACTCTAGCCGGCACTAGGGAGATCTTATTTCCAGGCACTGCTTCAGAAAGGAGATTTCACAGGAGCACAGAGGAGCTCAGGGGCTGCCCCTCATTCTGGCCAGCCTGAGTGTGCTGCTCTGTTTGTTTCTCAGCTGCCTGGGCCCGATATGTTTGCTTGCTGCCTCTTGCTGCGTTCCTCTGACAACTGCCACCAGGATCTCAGAATAGGCCTTTGTTCCACGGTGGCTTCACCTGCACCTCCTGCCAAGTCTCTGCAAAAACAGACTTTGTCCGTCCCTCCCAGTGGGCAGCAGAACTCTTGGTAGAGTCCAAGCTGGTGTGTTGACAAAAATAATGCAGTAGCAGGCTGGGCAGCAGTTGCTGCAGGTACCATGGGCATTCCTCTCTTGTGCCAGGCTATGTTCCATTTCTCTTTAAGGTTAAGGCAGGTCTGCATCATTATGAAGCCCAAAAGAAGGGGAAAGACCCTATGTGAAACAGAAATGGTGTGAAGGAGATGAAGGTTGTGGGGAAAGGCTGGACTCACCCCCTAACTCCTCCATGCTCTAGCAAGAAGCACAGATAACCCAAGGCTGGCGCCTCCTTCTTGGTTAGCAATACTAGAGAGCAGGTTCACACTGGCCCCTTGTCAGAGCTTCTCCTCTATTCTAGTGGCTGGCACAGAGCCTATCCCTTTTGCTCAGGTCCCCAGAGAAGAGCCTGGCAGAGCTGTGGTGAACCCAGTGCCAAGATGCAGAGCACAGATCCAGGCCCCTGAGGACCTCTCCTTCCCACATCACCTCCTGTCCCTACCTGACCACTCAGCCTCCCTAGCTTGCAGCCAGATTTGTGTGTGTGTGTGTGTGTGTGTGTGTGTGTGTGTGCATGTGTGTATGTGCTGGATGAAATCCAGGGCCTCCTGAATGCTAGGCAAGTGCTCTACCCCTAGACTACATCCTTAGCCCCAAACTCCATCTTTTCATTTGGTTCAGCCTCAGGTGACCACAGAACTCTTCACTGGCACCTGGGCACCTATTATGTTTTTTTCTTTACCCAAAATCTAAAGGAAGAAAGATGCTGAGAACATCTTTAGGTTCAGCAGTCCCTAGGGTCAAATATGAGCATAACAATTATGTAGGCAAAATGACAACCCACAAAATGGGAGAAAAATATCTGCAAATCATATACCTGATAAACGACTTGTATCTATAATATAAAAAGAACTCTTATAAACCAACAATAAAAAAGACAACCCAAGTTGGGCAGTGTGGTATAGGCTTGTAATCCCAGTGATTTGGGAGACTGAGGCAGAAGAATTACAAGTTTGAGGCCAGAGGGAGCCTGAGCAACTAAGTGAGATCCTGTCTCAAAATAAAAAATAAAAAAAAAGTCTGAGAGTGCAACTCGGTGGTAGAATGCTTGCAAAGCATGCGCAAAGCCCTGGATTTAATCCCCTAGTACTAAAAAAAGAAAAAAAAAAGGAGAGGAAAAAAAAACAAACCCAACTTAATGAATAAAATTGTTTACCCATTTTGGAGAATAGACACTTCTCCAAAGATTTATACTCACTAAGCACATGAAAAGATTTTCAGATTTGCCAAATGGCAGATGGAGATCAGCTCCACAGAGCTGCTTCCTAGTGAAACAGGCTTCAGTAGTTGGTAGACACACACACACACACACACACACACACACACAGAGTCTCTGGAAATTGTCTCTAGGGCATGCCAAAAATGAAGAAGCATTTATTTGAGAAAGGCTACACTACCTTGGTAAGAACTATGGGACTCTATGGCCCTACAGTCAAAATCCCTCCATTCCTTCCTCCTTTCCTGTTTCCCCCAGCACAGAAAGACAGGAGCTCCTCTTTAGTAGGATATAGTCAAGAAAACAAAAGTTCTGGCTTCCCTTGGCTCACAAAGATAGTGTCTCACAAGAGGGGAAACCAAGGCCTACCCCCACTTTACCTCTGCATTTCCTGATCTCTAAGTTGCTAATATCCTCATGAGTTCAATCAGAAGATGAGACCCCACCCTCCACCTAGCCCCTACTCACATGGTGGAGGTGCTGTCCAGGTGCCAGGGTGAAGAATATTAAGCCTTGACTGCCTTGCCCCAGGTCATTCATAGGTCACAGGTTCCATCACAGGACAAGTAAGCCAAAACCACCAGAAGCTACCACCCATACCCAGTGTCTTATTCATAAAGTAGAGGTGTCACTCTGAGAAAAATTGAGCACTCTCTCTGCCCACGGCTCAGAGATTTTGCAGGAAGAGAAATAATCTAAAAGAACAGACAGTGCTCTGAAGCTGTCTGCAAAGTGTAGAAAGTCAAGCATAAAATTTCTTGAGAAGCCGGGCATGGTGCCATAGCCTGTAATCCCAGCAGCTCGGGAGGCAGAGGCAGGAGGATTACAAATTTGAGACCAGAGATAATCTGTGTAATTTAGCGAGACACTGTCTCAAAAAAAGTCAAATAGGGAAGCTCAGTAGTACAGCACTTGCAAAGCATGCAAGTGTGAGGCCCTGGGTCCAACCCCCAGTACAGCAAAAAAAAAAAAAAAAACTTCCTCGAGAAAATATTGGAGAGTTTGTGGTGACTAAGAGGAGACTGGTAGCTCCCATAGAGCAACAAGCTAAGCCACAGGGCATCTAGTTACCACAAAGAACCAACAAAAGAGACAGCTAAGGGCAGCCCTCTGGAACTCAGAACAAATCTCAGAGAGTTGCCTCAAAAACTACTCCATCCAATACCCTAACAAGAGGAGGCCCAGTTTAGCGGTAAATATCAACAAAAGCTGAACTGTATTCCATCAGCAAAGTATGCAATCTTGTGAATGTGAAGGAAAGAAATTACCTGGGCTTCTGTTTCTTCAGTTTAGTAAATTAATTAATTTATTTGTAATACTAGGGAGGTTAAACCTAGGGCTTCATCCTTGCTGAGCAAGAACGCTACCACTGAGCTGCATCCCTAGCCACATTTTGATTTTTTGTGTGTGTGACAGAGTCTCCCTAAATTACACAGGCTGCAACTAGCCACAAACTTGGCAATCCTCCTGCCTCTGCTTCCTGAGCAGCTGGGATTACAGGCATGTACTAGAGCACCTAGCTTGTTTCTTCCATTTAAATGAAGGACTTGAATGATAGACTCCAAAATGTTTGCCTATTTTGCGTTATTTCATATTATACTTATAGTGGTTTAATAATTTATATCTGAATTTTTGTCTATGTTTATATACCTGATGCTGATCCAGGATGCATTTAGGCCATACCTCCTTGTTGTTGTTGTAAGGTGCCGTCGAGTCAATTCCGACTCATAGCGACCCTATGTACAACAGATCGAAACACTTGCCGATTCTGTGCCAGGCAAACCATCTTATTTATGTTTAAACCCATTGTTTCAGACACTGTGTCAATCCATCTGGTGGAGGGTTTTCCTCTTTTGCGTTAACCTGCCACTCTCCCAAACATGATGTCCTTCTCCAGGGATTGATCTCTCCTGACTACATGTCCAAAATATGTAAGATGCAGTTTGGCCATTCTTGCTTCCATGGAGCACTCTGGTTGCACTTCTTCTAGGACAGATTTGTTGGTTCTTTTGGCAGTCCATGGTATATTCAATAGATGTCTCCAGCACCACAATTCAAAAGCATCAGTTATTTTTCTGTCTCTCTTGTTCAATGTCCAGCTTTCACAACCATATGATGCCACTGAAAATACCATGGCATGAGTCAGACGCACCTTCATCTTCAATGTGACATCTTTGCTTTTTCAATACTCTAAAGAGATCTTTTGCCACAGCTTTTCCTAGAGCAATGTGTTTTTTGATTTCTTGACTGCTGCTTCCATGGGTGTTGATTATAGAGCCAAGCAAAGCAAAATCTTGGACAACCTCAATCTCTTCTCCATTTATTGTGAAGTTGCGTGCTGACCCAGTTGTAAGGATTTTTGTTTTGTTGATGTTTAGTCATAACCCATATTGAAGGCTATGATCTCTGATCTTCATCAGTAAATGTTTTAAATCCTCTTCACTTTCAGCAAGCAGAGTTGTGTCATCTGCATAACGTAGGTTGTTAATGAGTCTTCCTTCAATTTTGATGCTGCGTTCTTCCTCATAAAGTCCAGCTTCTCGGATTATTTGCTCACATACCTCCTTATAAATTTTAATTGAATATTTTTATCATTGACTTTAAATTTTGGGACATTTGTAGGCTATTATTAGATTTGGAAAAAATATATATAGCTTTATACTATATTTATTTTTAAGATTTTACTATAAATGGAATAGTACTATATCAATCATATATATTGCTATTAGCAATATCAAAACAAAGAAGCATAGTTTGGAGGGGTTTTTTTTTTACAGGAACTCACTATATATATTGCCCCAGGGCATAAATAGTCTCATGGTCTAATCCAGTTGAACTCAAGTTCATTGTAGGCATAGGGGTTTTGTTTGTTTGTTTGTTTCTGTTTGCTTTGTTTTGTCTACATATTGTAGCCTGGTATGGTGGTGCACACCTATAATCCCAACCCTCAGAAAACTGAGGCAGGAGGTCCTTGAGTTCAAGGCCAGCCTCTATTATATAGTGAAATCTTGCCTCAAAAAATAAAAATAAAGCATACATATTTGTTTTGATATTGCTAATAGCAACATATCCCCCATGGGTCTGTCAGTTTGCTGTACTGAGGTGCTTTCATGTTGCTGTGATGCTAAAAGCTATGCCACTGGTGTTACAGATACCAGCAGGGTCACCCATGATGAAAAGGTTTCAGCTAAGCTTCCAGACTAAGACAGAGTAGGGAGAAGGACATGGCTAACCTATATCCAAAGCAATTAGCCATTGAAAGCCCTATGAATAGCAGAGAAACACCGTCAGATATAGTACTGGAAAATGAGCTCACCAGGTTGGAAGGCACTCAAAAGACGACTGGAAAAGAGTTGCCTCCTCAAAGTAGAGTCTACCTTAATGACAGAAATGGAGTAAATCCCCAGGGACCTCCATTTTCTGATGTGGCTTGGCTCAAAATGAGAAGGAACAACTATAAATATCCATTAATAATTGGAATGTGGAATGTACATAGTATGAATCTAGAAAAATTAGAAATCATCAAAAGGGAAATGAAGCACATAAACATCGTTATTCTAGGCATCAGTGAGCTAAAATGGACTAGCACTGGCCATTTTGAATCAAATAATCATGTGGTCTACTATGCCAGGAATGACACATTAAAGAGAAATGGGGTTGCATTCATCATCAAAAAAGACATCTCAAGATCTGTCCTGAAGTACAATGTTGCCACTGATAGAATAATATCCATATGCCTACAAGGAAGACCAGTTAATATGACTATTATTTAAATTTGCATACCCACCACTAATGCTACAGATGAAGATAGGGAAGATTTTACCAGCTTCTGGAATCTGATATAGATCGAATATGCAATCAGGATGTACTGATAATTACTGGTGACTGAAATGCAAAAATTAGAAGCAAAGAAGAAGGCTCAGTAGGTGTAAAATATGGTCTAAGTAACAGAAACAATGCTTAAGATTGCATGATAGAATTTCATCAGACCAATGACCTTTTCATATCAAATACATTTTTTCACCAACATGAACGGTGACTATACACATGGAAGTCACCAAATGGAACATACTGGAACAAAATTGACTATATTTGTGGAAAGAGATGATGGAAAAGTTCAATATCAAAAGTCAGAACAAGACCAGGTGATGATTGTGGATCAGACCATCAAATACTCATATGCAGGTTCAAATGGAAACTGAAGAAAATTAGAACAAGTGTACAAGAGCTAAGGTATGACCTAGAGTATATCCCACCTGAATTCAGAGACCACCTCCAGAACAGATTTGATGCATTAAACACTAATGATTGAAAACCGGAGGAGTGGTGGCATGACATCAAAGATATCATTCATGAGGAAAGCAAAAAGTATTAAAAAGACAGGAAAAAAAAAAAGAGAAGACCAAATTATATGTCAAAAGAGACTCTGAAACTTACTCTTGAATATCAAGCAACTAAAGTAAAAGGAAGACGTGATGAAATTAAAGAACTAAATGGAAGATTTCAAAAGGCAACTGGAGAAACAGAGTAAAATATTATAATGACATGTGCAAAGAACTGGAGATAGAAAACCAAAAGGAAGAACACACTCTTTTTCTCAAACTTAAGGAATTGAAGAAAAAAATTCAAGCCTCGAGAGGCAATAGTGAAGGATTCTATAGGGAAAATATTAAGCAATGCAGGAAACATCAAAAGAAGATGGAAGGAATACACAGAGTCATTATGCCAAAAAGAATTAGTGGATGACCAACCATTTCAAGAGGTTGCATATGATCAGGAACCAATGGTATTAAAGGAAGAAGTGGAAGCTGCCTTGAAGGAATTGGTGAAAAACAAAGCTCCAGGAATTGATGGAATATCAATAGAGATGTTTCAACAAACAGATGCAACACTGGAGGTGCTAACATGTTTATGTCAACAGATTTGGAAAACAGCTACCTGGCCAACTGACTGGAATAGACCCATATTTGTGCCTATTCCCAAGAAAGGGGATCCAACTGAATGTGGAAACTATTGAACACTATCATTAATTATCACATGCAAGTAAAATTTTGCTAAAGATCTTTCAAAAGCAACTGCAGCAGTATATTGACAGGGAACTGCCTGGAAAATCAAGGTGGATTCAGAAGGGGGCATGGAACCAAGGACATCATTGATGATGTCAGATGGATATTAGCCAAAAGCAAAGAACACCACAAAGATGTCTACCTATGTTTTATTGACTATTCAAAGGATTTGACTATAAGAATCACCAGAAATTATGGATAACATTGCAAAGAATGGGAATACTTAATTGTACTCATGAGGAATCTGCACTTGGACCAGGAGGCAGCCATTCAAACAGAACAAGGAAACACTGCCTCATTGTAAGTCTAGAAAGGCATGTATCAGGGCTGTATCCATTCACTATACCACTTCAATCTCTATGCTGAGCAAATAATCTGAGAGGCTGGACTTTATGAAGAAGAATGTGACATCAGAATTGGAGGAAGAGTCATTAACAACCCGTGTTATGCAGATGACACAACTCTACTTGCTGAAAGTGAAGAGAATTTATTTATTGATTGATTGATTGATGAAGATCAAAGAACACAGCCTTCAGTATGGATTGCACTTCAACATCAGCAAAACAAAAATCCTTACAACTGGGTCAATACGCAGCTTCATGAGAAATGGAAAAAAACATTGAGTTTGTCCAAGATTTGCCTCTACTTGGTTCTATAATCAATACCCACAGAAGCAGCAGTTAAGAAATCAAAAGACACATTGCACTGGGAAAAGCTGTTGCTTTTCCAACAGATCTGTTGGTTCAACAGAATGCCCCGGCCCGCGGGGCTGTTCAACAGGGACCTAGAGTAAGGGGCGAATGAATGGGAGATAAAGACAAGAGACACGAAGGATGAGGGCAAGACAGGCTGTCTGATCAAGCTCCAAAGTCTTTAATTTTTTGCTGTAGCTTAAATACACATGGAGGGGGAGGAGAGGGGCAAGAAAGTCACAGGAGCCAGGTGATTCTTTAGAAGTCTTCAGCTCCTCCTGTAACCCTGACAACGGCTTTCAGATGGTAATATCAATTCAAAGGTCACAATGCCCTGTGGCTCAACATCTGCTATTTTCACCACACCCTGCACCTTTTCATCAGAGTATCTTGTAAAAAGTTACTTATGGTCTTGGCTCCCGGCATTAGAAGAAGTGCAACCAGAGTGCTCCTTGGAAGCAAGGATGGCTGGATTGCATCTTACATATTTTGGACATGTTGTCAGGAGGGACCAGTCCCTGGAGAAGGACATCATGTTCTGGAGAGTGGCAATTCAGTGAAAAAAAGCAAGACCCACAATTAGATGGCTTGACACAGTGCTTGTATCAGTGAGCTTAAATATAAAAAAAGATCATGTGCCTAGCATAGAAAGGAGGAGTATTTTTTTCTGTTGTACGTAGGTTCACTGTGAGTCAGACCCAACTTGATAGCACCTAACAACAACACTAGCAACATATATGATTGATACAGTTCTATTCCCTTTATAGTATAATCTTAAAAATCAATATAGCATAAAGTGTATATATTATTTCAAAATATAATAATAGCCTACACATTCCGAACTATAGCAAATATCCTGTAGTTTTAAGTCAATGATAAAAATATTCAATTAAAATTTGTAATAAAGATCTATGGCCTAAATGCATCCAGTATCAGCATCAGGTGTTTAAACATAGACAAAAATTGAGATACAATATAAAATACTAAAATTACCCAGGAATGAATGCATCTTAACAGCTGTGTGCAACCTGCTGTACCACTGTGGCATCCAATCCCTTCAGATCTTAGAAGCTAAGCAGGGTCAGGCCTGGTTAGTACTTGGATGGGAGACCACGTGGGAATATTGGATGCTGTAGGCTTGGAAGAAAGGTCTGGCAGGCCCCTCCCAATAAACAATCAGCCATTGAAAACCCTATGCATATCAGAAAAGCACTGACATAGTGTCAGGTACATACAGTGTCATAGTGCCAGGCACACACAATATTGGGTAGTGATTCATCTGTTGTACATACATGGGAGTCAGACCTGACTCAATGGCAACTAGCAACAACAAAAACAACAGCTGTGTGTTATCCTTGTAGAGGCAGACTGCTTAATGGAAAGACAGGGAAAATGGGGGAGGAGTTGTCAGTATCCAAGGTTTCTACAATCTAAGTAGGTAGATTTAAACTAAAAGTTATAAAACATGCAAAGAAACAGAAATCCCGAGCCACACACAGGGCAAGCAGGCAACAGAAATTGGCTGAAAGGGCCCACATGTCAGATTTAACAAAGATCAAAAGCAACCAAATATGCTCCCAGAACTAAAGAAAGTCAAGCTTTTAAAAATAAGGAAGGTGTGGCAACAATATCTCATCAAATACAGAATACCAAAAAATAAGTAGAAACTATATTTATATTAAAAAAACTAAATAGAAACTCTGGTGTAAAAATGTACAATAAATGAAATTTAAAATTCACTTGATGGTCTTAGAAGATTTGAACAGGCAGAAGAAAAAGTCAGCAAACTTGCAATAAAAGATTGGTAATTATACAATCTGAAGATTGGGGATTTTTTTAAAAAAGTAATGGTAAAAAGCGGGGCAGAGCCTCAAGGAAATGTGGAGCACCATTAAGCATATATATATATATATACACACATATATATCAGGAATACTAGGAGAGAAGTGAGAATAAGGATTAGGAAAAATACTCAAAGGATTAATGGCCATGATCTTTCCAAACTGATGAAAACCATTCATCTATGCATCTCAGAAGTTCAACACACACCAAATAGAAAAACTACAAAGAAATACACACCCTGATACATTATGGCTAAACTGATGAAAGACAAAAGGAAAACTCTGAAAACAGCCAAAAAAAAAAAAAAAAAAAAAACTATGTGTGTGTGTGTGTGTGTGTGTGTGTATGACCTGTCACATATAAGGGAACTCTAGTAAGATTAGCTTTTGACTTCTCAGATGAAATAATGGAGGACAAAAGGCAGTGGGATCACATATTCTAATTGCTGAAAGAAAAAAACTATCAACCAGGCATCATATATCCAGGAAAACTATCTTTCAAAAATGAGATAAAGACATTCCCAAATACACAAAAATAAAAATATTGTTTATAGCAATCCTACTTTACAGGAAATACTAATGAAATTTCTTCAGGAATAAATTTAACTGGAAATTTTCAAAATTTATATTCTGAAAACTATAAAACATCATTGAAAGAAATTAAAGAACTAAATAAATGGGAAGACATCTCATGTTTTGTTCATAGGGCACAAAACTTATTGCTTAGATGGCAATACTCTCCAAACTGATATATTGATTGAATGCAAAAGATGTTCCACATCATTAGTCCTTAGGAAATGCAAATCAAAACTGCAATGCGATTTCACTTTACACCTTCAGGGATGGTCAAAATTAAAAAGATAACAAGTGTTGGGCGGGACATGGAGATATTAAAGCCCTCATTCATTGCTGTTAGGATTGTAAAATGGTGTAGCCACTTTGGAAAGAAGACTGGGGGTTCCTCAAAAGGATAGACATAGATTTACCATATGACCTGACTACTCCACTACTATGTATATACCCTATAGAAATGAAAATACTTGTGCACACAAACTCTTATACACGAATATTCATAGCATGAATATTCATAGTAGCCCAAAAGTGTAAACAAACCATTTAGGTAAATAAAATGTGGTATATCAATAGTATAGAGCGCGGCACTGCAGTCTCTGAGGTCCGGAGTTCAATTCCCAGCACTGCCAAAATGGGAGAAAGGCCTGGCAATCCATTCCCAAGGCAATCCCAAAACAATCAGCCATTGAAACCCTATAAGGATCGCTATGACTTGACAGCACCTAACAACAACATATCAATAGTATGGAATATTATTTAACAATAAAAAGGAATGAAGTACTGATATATGCGCCAACAAAATGAACCTTGAAATTATTATACTAAGTGACAGAAGCCTGTAATAAAAGACCATATATTAGACTGTGAATGAAGCTCAGAAGTAGAACATTCGCCTAGCGTGTGAAGCCCAAGTTGAACTTCCCAGTACCACAAAGCAAAGCAAAATTAAACAAAAGTAAGCAAAGAAACAACAAAAAAAAAGACTACATATTGTATGATTCTATTTATATGAAGTGTCCAGAATGGGCAAATATATTTAGTCAGAAAATAGATTCATGAGTGCTAAGGGCTGAGAGGGCTGGGATTTAGCTCAGTTGGTAGAGCACTGCGCTGCAATCTCTGAGGTCCTGAGTTCAATTCCCAGCACCGCAAAAATGGGAGAAGGGCCTGGCAATCCACTCCCAAGGCAATCTCGAAATGGTCAGCCACTGAAAACCCTATGAGGGTCGCTATGAGTCAGATACCGACTTGACGGCACCTAACAACAACAACACAACAAGGGCTGAGAACAGAAGAGAATGGAGTGTGCCTAATGGGTTGGGGTCTCTTTCAGGGATGATGAAAATGTAAAATTAGGTGGTGCTGATGGCTGCACAAGTCTGTGAATATATTAAAAATTTCTAAACTGTACACATTAAACAAGTGAATTCTATGTTATGTAAATTATATCTCAATAAAGCTGTTGTAAACCAAAATAATTTACTACTCAGGTTTTTTTTTTTTTATTGTTTCTGTTTGTTTGTTTTATTTTGCAGATGGTCAAGAAATTTCCAGCCTTAAGTCACAATCAAGTTATAAAGAAGGAACCGGGATAGATGTATATTCTGTTATTAACTATTACTTCTTTCCCCCTGAAATGAAGGATAAGCATAAGAGGACACTATAGAAATCAATTTTTCATTCTTAAATGGACCATTGCTAATTATTCATTCACAGTCATCTCTGGGATTAAAGCCCATTTTTAAAAGGATTTTATACCTTGTGGTAAGAGCTTTTCTAGTTTTTAGTAATTTAATGGAAGGGTTTTAATTTCTTTCTTTCTTTATTTTTTTTGAGAGCATAGGTATTATTTACTTTCATGCACAAGAGTTCAGAAAAATTTCATATATATATCATAAATTATACACAAATGAACTGATATAATGTTTGGGAATTAGGTTTAATATTATTCAGGGAGTATGTGGAGTGAGGGGTAAGGAATAGAAAAAAATTAAACAAGACAGGATATATTGATGGTGGTGGAGTTGGGGTGATGGGCCTGGGGATTCTCTGGGCTCTTCTTTATAGATATTTGTAACTTTTTAAATGTCTACAATGACAGATGTAAAAAAAACATTCCAAAACTCTTAGGATTTTTATTTCTTAGAATCTCTTTCACCTAGTCAGTTTCAAGTATAAAATGCTTGGCTTACTCATCCATGCCATTCTAAAAGATGGTTTTGCCTAGGACAAAAGCATGAGGTTAGTAGAAAGGGAACTACCATTTAATGAAACCTATAAAGTGTCAGGGGCTGGAATTTAGCTCAGTTGATAGAGCGCTGCTCTGCAGTCTCTGAGGTCCTGAGTTTGATTCCCAGCACCACAAATTGGGAGAAGGACATGACAATCCACTCCCAAGGCAATCCCGAGACAATCAGCCATTGAAAACCCTATGAGGGTCCCTATGAGTCGGACACCACTCAATGGCACCTGACAACAATATAATGTGTCAGATACTCACTTACATTTCTTGTCCAAAGTGCACAATAAACCCAGAAGGAGATAATCATTTTCACTTCTCTAAAGATGAACTAGCAAGCTGATAAATGTGAATGAGTGGGCCCAAAGTCACATGATCAGAAGAGGAAGAATCCAAGAAAGCCTGTGTTCTTTGCTCATCAGTAGGCTGCCTTCCAGAGCTTTCAGTTTTACACAAGACAGAGTGGATACACTTATCTTTATGGTCCTTTATGGCTTTGGTAAAGGCTAACACTGCCAGACTGTAGCTTCTTGGAGAGTTCAAGGTTGAGGATAACTTTCAAAGTACAGCACGTGATACTCCCCAACCCCAGAACCACACTTTGCAAACTCATTTTCTGTTACTCTTACTTGGTCAACATTTGTTCATCAACAACTTGTTAAGCATCCACCATATGCCTGGCCCCGTGTCAGTGTCAGTTATGCAAAGTACGATTATACAGATTTATTTAGGTTTTAGAACCCAGTCCTTCTGGTGAAGGATGATGAGGAGCGATGCCTTTTTTTCTCTCTAACCAGAGAGCAAGGGCAAAGTGGCCAAGAACAGATCCTGCTCCTCCAGGACACCTGGGCTCATACATGCACGTGCGCGCCTGTGATCTGTCCTGTAAAGTATGCTTGACCTTGAGCTTTATGAGGCAGGAACCATATCCTGTGTCCAGCATGGAGTTTGGCCTGAAGCAAGTGCTCAGTGTAAACTGAACAAATGATTAAGCAATTTGTTTGACCAATCCACTAAAAGATTTCAGACTGGTCACTTCACTGCTCTGTGCCTTCATTCATTTATTTAGAAAATGAGGATGAAAAGAGAGCCCATCTTAATTTGAAAGCCCATGAAGTAATAAAAGACACTCGGTAAATACTCAATATGCTATCCTTATCATTCCTGTTGAGCCTGCAGCCGTAGCCCTGTGGCATACGATCCTATCAGATCTCTGAAGCTAAGCAGGGTTGGGCCTGGTTAGTACTTGGATAGGAGACCACCAGGGGCTGTAGGCTTGGGAGATGGACCCAGCAACCCACTCCCAAAAATCAGTCTGCCATTGGAAACCCTATGAACAGCAGAGAAGCACTGACAATAGTTTTTTGGCTATTGTATGTTGGGTCACTATGAGTCGGATACCAACTCGACAGCACCTAACAACAACAACATCATTCCTATTACATTACTGTTGTGAGGCATGAGAAGAACATCCTTTTATACCAAGAGTGACCTGCCATCCTTATTACCTTGTCACCTGGGTTTGGGTCTCTTGAAGCAGAACTGAGGGACACATGGCCCAGCTGCATGGAGCTCCCTCTGTGGTGTTGGGCAAACCTTGATCTGAGGCCCCCAAGGATCAGGGAGCACAAACCCAGCGCCTCTCCCCTACATAGCGGGGGCTGGCCAGTGGCCACATTCCCTTCTCTCTCCAGAAGTGGGAAATGGGCTTTGTTTTGAAAATATTAGTGTTTAGCTTCCAAGAACATCCCTAGAACAATGTCAGCCCTTTGTAACTAGTCCATCCACCATCAGCCTCTGATTATGTGTATCTTTTGGTGTGCATGTGTGACTGTACATGTGTAGTGACACATAGGGTCAGTTCTGTCCCATTAAACAGATAGACAGTGTCCCATTGGACCTACCATGGCACTGTTAACCACAGAGAATTCACTGGGCCCTTGCATAGTAAAGCCCCCAAGACACACCCTTCAAGTCCCGAGGGGCTGGGGACAGACAGAGCCTGGCTACCCCAACAACAGCGTATTAGAGGAAAGGGCTTCTCTTTGGACTAGCTGATGACCTACTGGGCTCCAGCCCCATGAGCCCTGGCTGGAACTTTGCTGATAATCCTGTGTCCCATTACTTGGCTCCTCACAGCTATCAGAACAAACTTCCTGGACACAGTAACTCACCAAGGGAGAGTCCAGCCCCAGAGCCAACCACAGGCAGCTAGGAGGTCTAATGACCTTCACCAGGGTCTTCAAAAGCAAATAGCACCCTACCTGGGCCTAGGGAAGGTAGCTGCTGCATGCATGTGACCTCCTCTTGTGCTATGTGATGCTGTCAGGGCTTCTTGGGCCCCTCTTCAGGGAGGGAAATGAGGTCCAGAGCCATGGCTGCCCAGCCTCCAGGAAAGAGAAAGGTGGGGAGCTCCCCCCAACACCCTAGAGTCCCAGCTCAGAATCTTGCCTCTGTCTATTTCCCAAGGAGACCAGGCTCATTTGTTCAATGATCTTTTTTTTTTTTTTCTTTTTCTTTTTCTTTTGGATGCAGCATCTCTCCAGGTAGCCCAGGCTGGCCTCAAAGTTGTGATTCTCCTGCCTCAGCCTCCTAAATTCTGGGATTACAGGCGTGCCTCACCATACCTGGCTCAAAATTCTTAATTTTTGAGCAAGGAGTCCTCCAATTTCAATTTGTATTGGACCTGCAAATTAGGTAGACATTCCCTCTCACTACCTTTGCTCACGCAAAGCCTGGCTCCGCAGCTTTCCTTTCTGTCTCTAAGTCCTAGCTTTACCTCTCTAAGGTAACAGAAGAATCTAAAAGACCACATAGGAGAGGACATTCTATTTGGAGGAGATTTTCTGCTCAGATGCAAATGAAATGATGATGGTTGGCAATTGACATATTAATCCCTTGCCAGGCTTGAGATTTTCTTGGTTCCGTCCAAGGCTGAATGCTGAGGGAGGCTTCTACCTCTAGTCCTACAGTGATTGTCTCCTGGTATCACAGTCCTGAAAAAGTATAGGGGCTTTAGACTTCATGTCCAAAGCAGAGCATGGGTACAAGATTGGTCTCTGAGACCCTAGCTAGTTTCTAGCCTGCCAATTTACTCCCTATAACTTCAGGCAGATCCCAATTTCAGAATCTCAGCTTACTTTTCTGCAAAATGGGTCACATTCTGTAATTGGACAATCAGATCTTAAATCTGCTGCTTTAAATGAAACTTAAGAAATAGAAAATTGGTGAAAGAAAAATGGATGTATTTACAGTTTGGACAAACTGGGAAGAGAAAAACTATTCTAAAAATTGTCTTCAGCTGTCCCCCATCTTTTATAGCAAAGATGAAACCGAAACTGAAACAAAAGACTGAAGTGAACGCCAGGAGATATGTATATTTAGCTACTAGTCAGTGTTATCTTAAACTGGGAGGGAATTCTCCCTCCCTGGCATCTACACTTTAGGCTATTGACATAGGATCTCCTGCTGAATCTTCATCCATGCTGGGTCTGTGTCTATTCCCGCATGAGAGCTGTTATATTTACCATAGTTATACAATAAGAATTCCACATTCTCATTTCTGTGTGTCAGAGACAGATCCCAAGCTCTTTTCCGAAGCTCTGGCCAGTTATTTTTGGAGGTTGTGGCTGTTGTTAGGTGCCATCAAGTTGGATCTGACTGATCATGACCCTAATCAGCCACTGAAAACCCTGTGAATAGCAGGGAAGCACTGACATAGTGCCAGGCATGGCACAGTGTCAAAGAGTGTTTCATTCTGTTCTATATAGGGTCCCTATGAGTCAGATATGACTCAACGGCACCTAACAACAATATAGTGACCCTATGTATGACAGACAAAATACCACCTGACACTGTGCCATGCCCAGCACTACTGTCAGTGCTTCTTTGCTATTCAGTTTTTGATGGCTGATTTTGTTTCCGGAGTGGGCTTCTGGGTCCTTCTCCCAAGCCTACAGTACATGGTATTCCCAGACGGTCTCCCATCCCAAGAGTAACCTGGCTCAACCCTGCTTAGCTTCCAAAATCGGATAGGATTAGACACCAGGGTGGTAGGTAGGTGAACATTAATTCAGGCACATGTTTGTCTACCACCACTGATCTGTGGACTGGCAGAGCACATGAACCTGGCTATACAGTATAAGAAGGCTGATTGCTCTTCCCCCTGCAGCCTGTTGAAGGACATCAAGTGTCTTAGTCTGTTTTCTGTTGCTATAACTGAATATCATAGACTGGGTAATTTCTAAAGAGTAAAGTTTATTTGGCTCAAGATTCTAAAAGCTAGAAAGTTCAAGACTGGCCAGCTGCAAATGGTGAGAGCCTTCTTGCTGGTGGGGACGCTGCAGAGTCCCAAGGCAGCACAGGGCATCACATGATGAGACAGAGAAAACTTGCTTAGGTCTCTCTTCTTATGAAGCCATAGTGCCATTGGATTAGAGTGCCACCCTTATGGCCTCATTTAACCCTAATTACCTCCCAAAGGTCCCACAGCTAACTTCCATCAATGGATTAAATTTTTATCCTCTTAATACTTTAAAATCTGCAGCCATACCACCCTGGCATGTGATACTGTCTGATCTCAGAAACTTAACAGGTTTGGCCTGGTTAGTCATTGGGTGAGAGACCACATGGGAGTACCAGGTGCTACAGGCTAGGGAGAAGGACCTGGCAGTCCACTCCTGAAACAATCAGCCATTGAAAAACCTATGAACAGCAGAGAAGCACTGACATAGTGCCAGGCATGGCACAGTGTCAGGCAGTATTTTGTTCTGTTGTATATAGGGATCAGTATGAGTCAGACCTGACTCGATGGCACTTAACAATAAAAACGACAGTACCTTACAATGGGGATTAAATTTCAACATGAGTTTTGGTGAGGATATTCAAACCAAAGCATCGGGTGAGCAACCCTACTCTGAATCTGGTCTCAAATGGATCCCTGGATTGTGTCTGAGGGATAGAGTGGAGTTCCTGGCCCATGTCATCTATCTCTGCAGAGCTATGCTTAGGCACTCCACCTCGAGCCAGCATTGCAAGTGCAGTGCATAACAGCTGCCTGACTGCTGCTGTTGTCTCTAGAAAAAGGATGTCTTTGAGGACACTGTCCTCCACATCAGTGACCCACTGTGGAAGGAGAGCCTCAGGTCTCAGAGGAGCTGTGCTTCCGCAGAACAAGTTGATCCCTGTGGGTCGAGTGGCCCTTCTGAGAGCTGAGCCACTGAGATAGTCAGAACCAGCTTTGAAGCCTGGTCGCCACAGGCTAATCCTTGGGAAGGACAGGCTGAGCATCACCCCTGGTCTGGTTTTGCCTCCTTCTCTTTGACTTCCTGTTTGCCCTGAAGGCCTTAGCTTTTTGGCTTTTCTTTGCTATGTGTCTTAAGAAATGCCTCTCTGTTGCAGAATGAGGGGTGGTATAAATACATAAATTCATATTTAAATGGACCACGCTTTCAGGGCAGCTGAGAGGAATAAGAACTTTGCAAATGCCATAGAAACCAGACCCCCACTGAGGGGAGCTGGGGGCCAGGGGGTGACAAGGGGTTCTTCCTCTAAGCTGGACCATCTTGCCACAGGTAGGAAAACAAATATAAAACGAAACTAAAAACACCCCAAGTCCCAAATACTCATGGACACCTGCTTTTTAAAAAAATAAATAAATAAATGAAATATCATTAAATGCACTTTGAAATCTCCACAACTTTCCTTGAGATTTTGCTGAGCTGACTTCAGTCAAGAGGTGGAAACCAAAATTCTGGCTGAAACTCTTATTTTATGGATGCACCAGCAGGGTCTTGTTGGGGTGATGGCAACCCGAAGTCCCTGGGGAGTGGGTGGGAGCACACTTCAGGGGAGACTGGGTAGGAGGGAGGGTGGAAAGGCCAGGGAGTGAAGAGTGCATGGGAGGCTGGGTAGAAAGAAGAGTGGAAAGGACGGGGAGAGAGGGGTGCATGGGCGCTGGCACAGTGGGGCTGTGGGTCAGGCCTGAAGCTTAGCCTGGGTGTGAGTGGACCAGGGAGGGCAGAGCTTTCCAGAAGAGTCTGCCAAGAAAAAGTCACACAGACCCAGAGCTCACATGCACTTTTCCATAGGGGAGAGGACATTTTTAACCCATGCCCTCCGCCCTGTTCCCTGGGTTTTTCAAGCCCCTTCCTCTGTGTTCCTGCCTCGCTATTTTGCAGCTAAGGAGTCACCAATAGGGCCATCACCTCAGCTGGCTTCTTGCTGTGTAATGTCAACAGAGTGGGAAACATCCCCTCCCCTCACTTTCCAAAGAGGAAGCTGAGTCTCAGGGGAGACAGTGAGGCGCCCCAGGTAACCCTTCCCAGCGAATGGTAGAGTCAGACCCACAGCTGCAGGGCTTATGTCCTTTGCACAGAGGTCCAGCCCGGAATGTCTGGAGAGCTGCCCGTGGAGCTCTGCTGTCCCCTGGGAACTGGGCCGGGGCTGAGCCTGCTGGAGGGCTGGGCTCACGCTGCGCACTGTCTCCTTGGCAGTGGAACCTGGTGTGTGAGGACGACTGGAAGACGCCCCTCACCACCTCCCTGTTCTTCGTAGGAGTGCTCCTCGGTTCCTTCGTGTCTGGGCAGCTGTCAGACAGGTAAGGCCTGGAGGAGGGGAGGTGGGATTGGTGACCTTATCAACCCACTGCTGTCTTGGGAGTGGACTGAATCCATGGTATTTCCACACAGAGAAGGGGACGACACTGGGCCACCGAGTCCATGGCAGCAGGTACCCCTACGTCTTCTTTTCTCCCTGTCATTAGTAGGCCCTGCCTCGACCCACTTTCACTTCGTTCTCCCTGCCTGTACCCCCAGGGCTTTGGCTGAGAGGGGAGCTCTGACCCCACTGGAAAGTGGAGTCCTCCTCCCATGAACCCCTTGACAGACAGGATGCTACTATCACCACTGTCCCCCTCCACCCACAGTTCTCAGGAGCTGTGTCAGAGCCAGGCGGTGGATGATGTGTGGTTGCACCACAGCCAGCCTCCAAAGTGAGGCCAGACCGTGAACTCTAGCCAGGCACTCCCTGGGCCTGGAGGTTGGGCCCTGGCTTGGCACTGGGGCCACAGAGCTGACCCAGGCTGGCTCTAGGCCTCCTGTAGCTCACAGCACAAGGTGAGCACCACTGGCTCCAAATGTTCTGTGGTGACCAGAGGAGGTGGGTGTGCTAAATGGCAGGGTTGGAGGCTTCCCAGAGGACTGTCTGTCCCTCCCCAGCTTCAAAGCCCAGTGGGACCTCCAGCCAACAGTTTGGAAAACTGAGTTTGGAAAACATGGTGCGGAGCTGTTTGGCTCCATCCCGCTAACTGGTCAGTGAAAGAATGTGAAATTAACACTTACACCAACTCCAGTGTCACCAACAGACCTGGATGAGAGTGACATCTTCCCATAGAACAGTGGTTTGTAATTTTAGTTGCCCATTAGACTCAAGTGGGAAATTTCTTAAAATCATCATACCCAAATGGCATCCCAGAGAAATGAGACTCTTGTGAAGTGGGATCCTAGCATCAGTACCGATACTCACTGACTTACAATGGCACTATGTCCTGATAAACCCATCATAAATTGAAAATAGCTTAAGTCAAGATGTGTTTAACATGCCTAACAGAATATTGTAGCTTAGCAACAGCACACTAGAGTGTGGGCTGTTTCCCCTCATGGTTGTGTGGCTGGCTGGGGGCTACAGCTCACTGTTGCTGCTCAGCTTCGTAAGAGAGTACCATACCATATATCTCCGCCCTGGGAAAAGATCCAAAAGCAAAGCAGGGTTTCTACTGAATGTCTGTCACTTTCGCAACATTATGAAGATGAAAAATCTAATATTGAATCATTGTAAGTCAGGAACTGTCTGGATTTTTTGTCGTTGTTGCTGTTGTTTTGGGGGGTTTTTTTTGTTTGGTTGGTTGGTTGGTTTTTGTTTCTTTTAGCTATTCAGGTGATTCCAAGTGCAGCCAAGGTTAAAAACCACTGCCATCAAGGGACTCTTGGTTCTGGATTTACAGAATTCCCATGTTGCTGATACAAGAAATATCTGCAGTCTGGGCTAGGGGTGAAGCTCAGTGGTAGAGTGCTTGCCAAGCACACATGAGGCCCTGGGTTCAATCCCAAGCACCACGGGGAGGGGGGAAGTATCTGCAGTCTGCACTGTACTTGCTCTTCAGAAATGTGGTGGCAGTTTCTACCTGTAGCTCCTTCTACAGAGCAGATTTCCAAATGGTCCTTCCATAATGTACTCTGTGCTTTCGAGATGTGGGGCCTACACAGGAAGCTTCGATCTCAGAAGGTATCTCCTGTGCAGATAGATGTCAGAGGCCTCACCAGGGAGGAACCTGGGAGGATGTGACAGGGAGAAAAATCTGTCTGAGCCCTGAGAAAAGATACAATCTGCAGCGCTGCTTGGCTCAGGGCCGGCCGAATGCCTGGGGTTACTGCCTTGCCGCAACCTGCATGTCTCATGTTCTGTGTTGTGCTGAATTCTCTAGGTTTGGCAGGAAGAATGTTCTCTTTGCAACCATGGCCGTGCAGACTGGATTCAGCTTCCTGCAGATCTTCTCCATCAACTGGGAGATGTTCACTGTGTTATTCGTCATCGTGGGCATGGGCCAGATCTCCAACTATGTGGTGGCCTTCATACTAGGTAGGAATGGCTTCTGAGACATAGGGCTCCACCACCCAACCCTTTAAAGGCCAGGAGGGAGGGGGCCATGGGGCTGTGCTTCCAAAGCTCTATCAACCTGGGATCATGTGTGCTGGAGAGGGAGCTGTAGCCGTAGGCTCCTGGAGCCAGTTCCGGTAGGGTGGGCATTCATGGGGAGCCAGCTTTGTGCTGGGCCCTGACATGTGGTGTGAGAACCAGCCACACAATCCCTGAGACACGTTCTCAGGAGCACAGGGCTTGGCAGAGGCCCAGAAGAGTGAGTCCTGGGGGAGGGATGGCCTAGACATGTCCTCCGCCTGGGCTGTGAAGACATAAGGCCTCTGCCTGGGAGCCTAGGAAGGGACTTAGCGTAGCAGGTGTGGCAGGTAAGCAGGTGGGAAAGGCACTTGCCAGACAAGGGGAGTTCAGACCCAGCCACCTGGGCAGATCTGATCTCATCTGAGTCAAAGCCTGTCAGCTCTGTGCAGGCCAAGCTGTGGGTACCGATAGCAGGCGACTGCCAGGAATATCAGGCTTCAGGAGGCAAAGCCCTCATACAAGGCTATGGGGAGGCCCCAGGCCCTCCCCAGCTTTTCTGGGAAGGGAAGGGTACTCCAGGCAAGTTGATCCACATCATGCTCAGGAGTGAGAGCTCCCAATGTTCCCTCTGAGGCCCCCATATGGGCAGGTGAGAGGAAGGGAGATGAGGGCACCTCCATAACAATGGACACCAGCTCCTATCATCGCTAGTGGCTCAGCACCATCCCAGTTTACCCCTCTTGTCCCACTGTGTTTATCAGTGGTGCCCCTTCGCTGGAAGGTGCCTCAGAAGTCTGCACCTGCTTAGATGGCTCTGATTGCTTTCAAGAGTCTGATGACTCATCAGCTTTGGAGACGCTGTGTTTTCTCAGTTGAAGACATGCACACCCTCTGTCAGGGTGCCCAGATAGAATTGCTCAAATTCCACTCCTTTAATTATTGGTGAAGGGCCCCTTGCCACGGGCTCAGCCTCGGTTCCATGAAGGGGGAGAGATAGGCGGAGGTGTGGAGAGCATTCTGAAGCCACATGGTCCCAGCAGACAGCACTCGCCTATAAGGGGCAAGAGAGAATCAGGACCTTCCTCAAGATTGTTGGTGTGGAGGGTACAGGCGGGGAGAGCAGAGGGACATTGGACAAGCACTGGAACCTCCCAATGCCTGATGGCCCCCAAAGACATAGGACTCTTAGGCATAGCAAAACCTATTCTTCCCCTGCTCTACATCCACAGAACCTACCTTCTTTGTGGTGACCCTCCCTGTATCCAAAAAGTCCAACCCATGGCTCTGCTTGGACCAGACTCGCCCCAGAAATGAAACAGGCCTCCCCCAAACAGAAGGCTCTGCCCCAGACTACCAGACCCTATCTCTCAAGGACCTGAAGGATCCTGTGGAACAGAGTGACGGTGAAGCTAGGGCAGCCATGTTCCTGGGATTGGGAGCAAGGCGGGTCCTGCGCCAGGCAGCGGCACTCCCAAGTGCTGCAGAATGAGACCTGCTTCGCCAGGGGCACAAGAACTTCTGGAGCCATGGGTGAGGGGTGAGGCAGGGAGAGCACAGCCCAGGCTCCTGTGGGACAGGTCTGCCCCGTGGCACTACCGCCCACCACCCTCCTGCTCCTCACGTGGCTGCGATCCCACGTGCAGGGCTGAGAAGGTACGAAGGCCAGCTGAAGGTCAGTCCAAGCAGCTTGCTGTCAATTTAAATCCACACCTCTTGTTCTAGGGCGCTCGGCAGGAAACTGCTGACTTTGGGCCGGTATGAGACTTGTTGTGTTGGACTGGCAGGTTTGAAAGTTTACAGTTGTCACTGACAACCAATCTGCCCCAGAACAGAGCAGCTGGGCTCCAGGCAGCCCCTAGGATAGAAGGACGCAGAGCAAGGACAAGGCTGCTCAGGCTTCCCCGCAGTACAGCAGCGCACCCTGGCGTTTCAGGACTAAAATAGCCCAACTGCAGAGGTTATTTTTTATCTCCTTATTTAATTTAATTTTTCCTTTGAGCTCAACTCAAAGTTTTATTTGGCTACAAGAAACCAAAGGGTGAGGTCTGGGCTGAGAAGGTCTGTCTGTCCCTGCACTTTTGCCCTCGGGCTCTTGGGAAGGCTCAGAGGCTCTGTGATGATAAAAGCTCCAGTTCTGGAGACGTCCCATTAGTTCAGGAAGCTGAGTTACTCTCGGAGTAGTGCAGAAATGAGTCTACTTCTCGTGCTGCTTTTAAAAAATCATCAAGCTTGCCAGAGTCATAGGGTTCCAGAAAAGGCAAGAAAACATAGTGCTGCCCAAAGCAACAGAAAGTGGATACACCTGCATGATAGTGCTGCCAGAATCATGCTGACCGAGGAGGAAATGAGCACTCAGGACCAAGGACACTGGCCCTACCCACAGCTCGCCCACAATCTCCCACTGTTTCTCAGAAATAGCACCCTCAACCTGACCACGGGCTTCTGGGTAAAATGCCAAGCAGCATCCTCTTTCATCCCCATAACTAGCTGCTTACATGTTCTCCGCAGAAAAGTTAGCTGCCTCCTGTCTTGATTGATTCATTAATTCAACATTTTCCAGCACTCCTATCAACAGCCTCCCATATGACATTTCTTTGGGCATGCCAAACCTTTTAAAGCTTTGTTTTCTCTGATAGCTAGATGTTTCTCTTTTGATAAGTATGTAGCTGATGTCATCTTTCTTTATAACTTTGGCTATGAGGAAACTCAAATTTGAACTTTCACTGCATCAATTATGTAGTTTTAATTAGCTATATGTTTATTTAGTTAGTTAATTTTTTTTTTTTTTTTTTTTTTTGAGTGCTGGGAACCCAACCTAAGGCCTCCAGCTTACTAGGCAAGAATTCTACCACTGAGTGATACCTCAGCCCCTGAAATGTTTTTAAATAGAAATATAATTTTATCCTAGTCTACTTAGGTGGGATGCCATAATGAAATAACATGGGCTAGGTGGATTGAACAAGAAGCATTTAGTTTTCTATGGTTCTGGAGAGTAAAGTCCGAGATCAAGGTGCCAGCCAGGCTGGGATCTGGCATGGGGTCCGCCTGGGTTGTGTGTGGCTGCCTCTCGCCTGTGTGCTCACGTGCCCTTTCCTCCTGCAAATGT
Organism: Pedetes capensis; assembly: GCA_007922755.1. Lineage (NCBI taxonomy): Eukaryota > Metazoa > Chordata > Mammalia > Rodentia > Pedetidae > Pedetes > Pedetes capensis. The sequence continues at coordinate 153,770 of VMDO01000815.1, forward strand.
AGAGAGAGAGACAGAGAGAAAGACAGAGGAGGCAGGGAGAGAGTGGGGGGAGGAGGCTCCCACTCAGGAGCACAAGCCCTCTGGTGTCTCTTCTCGTAAGAATACCACTCTTATCAGATCAGGGCCTGACTCTTATGACTTCATTTAACCTTAATTTTGTCCTTCCTCCAAGTACAGCCACCCTAGGTGGTTAGGGCTTCTATGTAGGCATAATGAGAAGGACACAAACTTTCCGTCCATAACAAATCTGCATAACATGATTTATTGTTGTTGTTGTTAGGTGCTGTCGAGTCAGTATCTGACTCATAGTGACCCTCATAGGGTTTTCAATGGCAGATTGTTTCGGGATTGCCTTGAGAGTGGATTGCCAGATCCTTCTCCCATTTTTGTGGTGCTGGGAATCGAACTCGGGACCTCAGAGACTGCAGCGCATAGTCATGCTTTTAAAGTGCCCAATTCAGTGGGTTTTAGTATATTTACAAAGCTGTACAATCATCAACTCTAGCTCCATAATATTTTCATCATCCCCAAAAGAAATCTTCCACACATTAGCAGTCACTCCCTGCTTCACCCAAACCCCTGGCAACCACAAATCTACCTTTCACCTCTGTGAATTTGCCTCTTCTGAACACTTTCTCTAAATAGAGTCATGCAGTGTCACTTTTGAGACTGACTTCCTTCACTTTCTCAAGAGTGATCCATCTTACAGCATGAATTGGTATTCCATTGCATAAATATAATACCTTTTGCTCACCTATTCATCAGTCAGTGGATTTGAAGGCTGTTTCCATTTCGAGGTTGTTAGGAGCAATGCTGCTATGAACATTTGAGTGTAAGATTTTGTATACACATTGTCTTCAGTTCTCTTGGGTATATGCTTAGGAGTAGAATTGCTGGATCATGTGGTAACTCTATATTCAACCTTTTAAGGAGCTGCCAAGCTTTTTTCAAAGTGTTCAGCTATATATTTTTGTTCTTTCCTTTAAGGCACAACTTCGTACTTTTCTTTCTATTTTCCTTAAGTATTGCCATTCCTTTATTGTATTATCTCAAAATCTTCAAGGGATTAGTTGAGGTGTAAATATGTAAACATGGTGCAGAAGTTGCTGGCACCCCTTGTTTGTGTTGCATGGTATAAGGGAAGAACTAGGGGGCTCAGGCAGGAGCAAGGACTCAGTCTTGCCTATTCACCAGGAGCTCTCTGTCTGTCAGGCAGAAGATGCTAATCATGGTGTTGGATGAGGGTACATAACATTGCTGGGTATATGAGAGGTAGGAAAGTTTACTTTGACTGGAGTGATCTGTGAGGGTCTCTGGAGAGAAGAGCTTCTATTAATTTGATGAGATTTTTTAGTATTTTCTAGAGAGTATAGGTTCTGCCCCCTTCCACTGGGCCCCTTGGTCAGAGGCATCTGCACTTTCTATCATTCTGCTTATACCTTGTCCAGCTCAGCCATGAGACCCAGATAATGGGATAATAAATTACTGGCTATCTCCTGGGTGCCAGCCACACTGCCAGGCACTTGACATACATTATCTCAGTCCTCATGATCATGTCTCCATGAAGAAAGGCTTACCAAAGTCACTAGCAGGGCCTTAGCATGGTGGAGCCCAGCCTCTCTCTCTGCATGCTGGGTGGAGGGCACGCCCCCATATTCTAGCAGCCACATGTTTCCTGGGCTCATTTCCTGAGCTGGGTCTGCTGGAGGTCTCTTGGGCACTTACCGGGGTGAAATATGTCTCATGGTTCCTGGGGCTGATGACAAAGAAGGGCCCCCATCTACACAGGAGGAGGCTTGTCAGGTGGAGACCATCATGGGCACAATCTCCTACAGCAACCTGGGCCCTCAGCGTGGCCAGGACATGCTGTTTGGCTTGGATATCAGACTTTTGCTCTCAAGAGACACTTATAGGCCCAATTAGACCAAGACATGCCAGGCTTTGGAGCAGAAATCTATGAGGCAGAGGAGAAAGGATGGGGACCCCAATCAGCAGAGCCAGGAATCACCCCGTCTCCTTTCTCACTGCCAGGTGAGCACATGGAAAGTCCATGGAAGCCACACCCCAGGAGAGACCTGTAGGACTCAGGGCTCCCCTGCTGGCATTCCTCAGAGGTACTAGTTGGCCTCCGGCTGGTTCTGTAATCAGCCAAGAAGAGGAAATTGAAATCCTCACTTCTGAAGGGGGCTCACAGGCTGGCCCATTTCTCTTGTCTCCACTAGAATCTCAGTTGAAGGAGTGCTTTGTAGAACCAGAGTTTTGCCCCAGGTGATTTTTTTTTTCCCTTGGAGACTAAACCAGCACCCATAGGTCAAACAGTTACGGTTTAAACACTGACTGCATCATTCATTATGGATATATGGATTCAGCCAAGTAGCTTTAACTCTTTAAGTTTTAGCTAAGTATGTGTAAAGAAGGAGTAACATTAGTTCTTATATAATTGTTGTGAAGAGTCAAAGAGACACATAGGTAAACACTTAGCCTGGAACCTAGCTCAAAGTACCTACTCAAAAAAAAAAAGATGCTAGTCATGAAGATGATGATATTAATCATGTTTAAGGACCCATGATTGCCTAAAAGTTAGCAGAAAGTGGTGCTAATAAGGAATTATTTGAGTTCAAACCATCCATGTTGTTCCATATGAAGGCAGATAGGTTGATTTACAAAGCTTCAGTTCCCCACCAGTACTCTGCAAAGTTATAACTATATTCTGGTTGGTTACCCAAGTTCAGAGCAGGAGATTATCTGGGACCCCATGGTATAATTTCTCTTTCTTTTCTTATTACAGTTATGAAGGTATAAAGGGGCTCCCCTAGCCTCACAATTCTACAAGATTCTCACTCGGTCCTGTGCACTTTTCTTTTCTGCAATCAAATCCTTTGTTGCTTTACTTCTGAGTTTCGCCTTAGTAATAAAGCACCCCCTAATCATTATCATGCCTGCAGCTATACCACTGTGGTGTCTATCTCGTCAGATCTCAGAAGCTAAGTAAGGTAGGACCTGGTTATTACTTAAATGGGAGACTACCTGGGAACACCAGGTGTTGTAGGCTTAGGAGAAGGACCCAGCAGCCCACTCTCGAAAAACAATCAGCCATTGAAAACCCTATGAATAGCAAAGAAGCACAGCAATGTGTTTCGTCTGTTGTACATAGGGTCGCTATGAGTCAGACACTGACTCAACAACACCAGACAACAGCAATCATTATCATAGCATAATCACAAAGAGTGCAGAGACCACAGCATAGTAGGCAGGTCATTCATAAAGAAAAGACCTGATGAGTTGGGCGCAGTGGCGCACACCTGTAATCCCAGAGGCTCAGGAGGCAGAGGTAGGAGGATCACAAGTTCGAGACCAGAGGCAGTCTGAGTAACTTAGCAAGACCATGTCTCAAAAAGTAAAAAAATGGGCTGGGGGTGCAGCTCAGTGGCCCAGCACTTGCAAAGCATACAAGCGCGAGGCCCTGGGTTCAACCCCCAGTACCGCACAAAAAAAAAAAAACCTGAAAATCACACTCATGATCCTCAAAGAAGTCAGGCCCCACCTATGGAAATGAGGTCATAGGCTGAGAGGTGCCCTGGGGTGTCAGGGCTCTGGTCTGCACCGTGGGATGCGGGAGGCAAAGTCCCTGTCTACTGGCTTGGCTTCTTAAGTGGCTGCTTAAGAGGAACCACTGAGACAGGCCAATGAGTTCTGATGAGTGAGGGAGAATAAGCGGGATGGGACAGGAATAGGCATGGGAATGGAAGGCCAGCTGAAGTAGTCATGTCGCTGCTTTCCTGGAATTAATTTTTAGCCTATATTCAGGACATAAACACGACTGAGGAAATCTGTCTTGGAAACCAAGCTAAATGACCTTCAAATGATCTGTGTTGTATTTTCCGGGCTACTTCTCTGTAGTGTAGGCAGATCCTATACAAAAGACGGAGCCATTTTCACTGGCCCCTTCTCTGCCCCTGTGGCAGGGGCCCCAGGGTGTCTCTAGAATGGGCCTAGAACTCTATCACAAGAGAAGATTTTGCTTATACTCCCCACCTGCAGCCAAGAGCTCCAAGGGACAGGCACCGTCTCTGGAAGACCTGAATGATCTGCCATGGTGTTGTGCAGAGCAGGAGCCCACAGGTGCCAGCATGTCCTTTCCCAGACAGTGCCAACACCATGTGAGCTTGGGCCTTTGTGCTGTTCGATGGGTATGTGGCCAGCTCCCGGGCCACTGACTATTGGGGCAGCAGAACAACTTGTTCTTTCATGGCCCAGCCTGAAAGGACCGGTCTGCCTGGGGCTGGACTCTGGGAGACGTCAGCCCTGGTGCAGGACACCTGTTCTGGGCATCTCCAGAGCCAGATGGCTCCTGTTTAACATGTCTCAGGGCTCCAGGGTGCAGAGGATAGCCTCACAGCTGGCAACTGTCAATGCTGCATGGTTTCCTGAGGGGCCAATGTCCGTACTTACATTTGAGACTTGTGGGACAAGCTAACGGCACCCTGACCCCACACAGCCCCTCAGAAGAACCACCTCATGTGTCCTAAATAAGAAGGTCTCTCTGTATCTCACCTTGGGCTTCTTATTTTGAGGATGTGGCATTCTCAGAAGGGATGTCCACTTGGGAACATGATAGTCCTGTGATATGAGATGGCCTTTAAAAATGCAAATCTAAAGACAAGCATAGTGGCACATGCCCATAATCCTAGCAACTCATGAGGCAGAGGCAAGAAGATCACAGGTTCGAGGCCAGAGGCAGACTGCATAATTTAGCAAGACCCTATCTCCATTTAAAAAATAAAAATAAAGGCATTAGGGGTGCAGCTCATTGGCAGAGCACTTACAAAATATGTGTGAGGCCCTGAGTTCAGCCCCCAAATACTGCAAGAAAAAAAAAAGCAAATCTATGGCTTCTTTTAAAAGTCTCATGAAAACTCATCCTTCGGTAAGCTGATAGGCCTTGGATCCCTTCCCACCTTCCCGCACCCTGCCGCTCCTGCTCTGGGCCAGGAAATGAATGCCTTTTCCCTTTTCTAAATGGTGATGCCTTGAACTCCAACTTCCAGGTAATGATATGAAAAGCAAATATTAAAGAAAATTAAAATGCTAACACCCCTCCCTTGTTTTGAACAGGAACAGAAATTCTTGGCAAGTCAGTTCGCATTATATTCTCCACGTTAGGCGTGTGCACATTTTTTGCACTTGGCTACATGGTGCTGCCACTGTTTGCTTACTTCATCAGAGACTGGCGGATGCTGCTGCTGGCGCTGACAGTGCCAGGGGTGCTGTGCGTCCCTCTGTGGTGGTGAGTGTGATGGGTGTTCAGGCAGCCCTCTGCTGCAGCGGGGGCCCCTGCAGCAAGGGCCTGGCGCTGACCCAGCTGGGTCTGCATGCCCTCCTCTGCAGCATGCCAACAGGGTGCCTTCAAAGCCAAAGCCAGGGTGCTGCTGCCTCTGTGTATGTGGGCCCATGCACTGGGGTCCGATTGTCCCTGATCCTACAAAACCCAGCTCTCAGGACTTCTGATCCCTTCCCAGACTCCCCCCACTCCAGTCTGGTGCTAGTTGTTGGTGTTGTGGAGAAGGTAGTGCTGGGATTTGTTTTTAACTCTGTCCCCTGCTTTTAGCACTTTCCTCTCTCTAGAAAACCTCTTTGTCTATTTAACTACATACAGTCCAGTCAGCTTGAAGTACACGGGTTCTGCATGGTAGACACAAACCACAGGGGATGGCAAAATATTGTACTGACATGTGCCAACTTTTTTCTTGTTATTATTCCCTAAAACATACCGTCTAACAACTACTTGCACAGCATTTACAATGTATTAAGTGTGAAGGGGCTGGGAGTAGCTAAGTGAGAGTATGTGCTTAGCATGCACAAGGCCCCAGTACCAGAAAGAATGAAAGTATGTATTCATTGTATTAGGCATCATAGGTAATCTAGAGATGATTTAAAGTATACAGGAGGATGTGCATAGGTCACATGCAAATGCTATACCATTTTATATAAGGGACTTGAGCATCTAAGGATTTTAAAATTAACACGGGATTCTTCCCTCCCCCCCCCCAGATACCAAGGGACATTTAATTAGTCATAATGAATAGTGTCTAAGGAGTGTCTTAAAGAGTAAGAAGTAAGTGTGTGTGTGTGTGTGTGTGTGTGTGTGTGTGTGTTGCTAAGGATCAAACCTAGGACATCACCCATGCTAGGCAAGTGCTCTACCACTGAGTCTACTTTTGTTCAAAGAGTTGTTAGAGAGGGGTTCTCTTCTCTCCTCCCACAATCCCCTGACTTGAAATCTTTTTCTTTTGATGTTTCTCTCCCCACTCCCTGCACCCCCCAGAGCTGGGGATTGAACCTTTTGTATACTAGGCAGACTCTCTACCACTAAGCTATACTTCCAGCCCCTCCCTAACTCAATTTTGACATAAAAGTTACAGGAATAACAAAGTTTAGAGATTCTAGCTTTAGTCTTACCCAATATGATTAACTGGAGATTTTAGGTGAAAGAACAAAGTAAGAAAAATGGAATAAGGTACTAGCCATACCCCTTTGGTGGGGATGTGTTGGGGGAGAAGTTATTTGATTTTTTGTATTTGAACAAGAGGAAGAAGGATTTCTTCCTTTGGTGGGTCTGGGGTTCTCTCTCTCTCTCTCTCTCTCTCTCTCTCTCTCTCTCAATAATTCTTCTTGGTTTGGTTTCATTACATCAAAATCAAATTTTCCAGTAGTGACAGGTTTTACCTAACGGCTTGATTTCTACCAGGTTACCTAATTACTTAATCAAAGCTTCTTTTATTACTTCTTGGAATTCACAGTTTAGACTAGACCTGGTGGTTGCCCTGTAGATCTGCCTAGGAAATTGTCTAGAAGGTCTTGTACCTTGGGCAGCTGTTCGGCAGTCATGGAGGATGATAGGTAACCCATCTTGGTTTTGTTTGACCAGATGGCTCAGGTTGGACCACGAAGCTACTGTTTTCTTATGCTGTTTAAGGCTTCTGGGGTTTATCAGTGTAAATTTAGGAGATGAAGTGGACGGGTGGAGGTGGAGGTAGTATATGGAAAGAGAACTTTTTTCTCCTTAATTCCTTGGAGTTGGACGGAAAGTTTTTTAAGGGATAGATATTACTCTTATATATTTGGAAGTTTCCTCTAGAACCCAGTCTGAGGGCAGTAAAGAAGGGCAGGCCATTATCTACACAACTCTGCATCTAAGGAAAACACTCAGATTTACAAGAACAGAGCAATTTTCTGGAATGAGAGTAATCATCATCAATATCATTATCACACCCTCAAGCCCCCTCTCTTAATTGGATTTATTGGAAAACAGGTTGGTGACCAGAATTTCTTTCAAGACAAGAGACAGGTTTTTTTCTGCCTCTTCAGATGAATGATTTTCATAATCTATGTTTCTTGGCTCTGGTTATCATATGGACCTAAGAGATCAGTACTTTCAAAATATGCTGTAATTGCCTGGTTCGGTAATCCCAACAACTCGGGAGGCGGAGGCAGGAAGATCACAAGTTTGAAGGCCAAAGGCAGCCTGTATAACTGAGTGAGACCCTGTCTCAAGATAAAAAAAATTTTAAAGGAGGGATTAGGGATGCAGTTCAGTGGTAGAGCACTTGCAAAGTATGTGCAAGTCCCTGGGTTCAGTCTCCCAGTACTGAAAAAAAAAAATGTAAATAAATGTGTGTGTATGTGTGTTGACGGCACCTAACAACAACAACAACATGTGTGTTGTAATCAACTTTATCACTGACTGACCCTATGAGAGAGACAGAGAGAGGACGAGGAATAACAACAGAAAAATCTCTAATGGCCCGTGCAGAGATTAGCAATAGAGATTTGCCTGAGAACCACATGTCACAGCCCCTGGATTTCCAGCAAGGAAAGCCCATTCCACAAGCAGTTGCCTCACTCTGCCCTAAGGAGAGTTCTTTCCTCTGTCGCCCATGGGCCAGCCTGAGAGTGCTTCTGGCTGTGGATACACTGTACCAGGGACAAGCCTGCCCCAGAGAGAGGGTGGCCAGAGGCCAGCACTAATAGGCTTGCCCTGGAAGTTCAACAGTGTGTCATTCTCCAGCAACACCCGGCACATCTTATCCTTGAGGGTGGGCCTTACTGCAGCCATGAGCATCAGTTGGTGGGCTGAGACTATGGGAGTGGGGAGCTTCGGGTTGCTGGGTACCTGCCACCTGCTCCGAAGGTGACTCTCCAGCAAGACCCCACCCCTTTCCTCTGAAGTAAATCTACAGAGAAACGATAGTATGCAACCTTATTTGGCACTCCACTGGCTTTTAAAACAATCAGCTAAACCGGGAGAGGTTGTGCATCAAAAAATCAGAGCAACTTGAAAGTCGAGACCCCAGCAGCCCTGAGCACAGGGGACTGGGAAGGGGAGGGAGCCCACACAGAGCCACTTCAGGTGGTTTGGGATTTTTAAAATCCCAAGATACCTTTAAAAGTCTTGACAGGATGTAGCAACAGGTGCAATAGAGTATATGTGTTGGGGATGGGTCAGTGGTAGGGAAGGAGGTCACAAATGCAAGGTGGGGAAAGCTTTGCAATTTGAGGTTGACTAACATGAGGAATCTGAGGCCGCAGAAAGGCAGGAAGGATATTTCTAAGCATAATCTGGTTGGGGAAGGATACTGCTCAGAATTAGAGGCATCCATGAGGTATATAGTGGCTGTAGAGTAAGACCTCTAGTTTTGCACTAATACAATAACCACAAGACATGTGTGGTGATCTAGCTTAAAATTAATTAAAAGTAAATAAAGCTAAATTGTCATTTATTCAGTCACACTAGTTACTCAGTAGTTCCACGTGGTTGGACATAACTGTAGTGGATAGCACAGATACAGGACATTTCAGACGTTTCTATTGGCTAGAACAGCACTAATTACTGAAGGTTGGCAACCTAACATCACAATTCCTACAGGGACCAACTAAAGGCATATTCTAAGATATGAAACATGGGCTCATTTTCCAACCCATGTGCTAGTGGGCCAGGGAAGGGAGCTGGTGGCAAGCCATTTGATACACTGTGTTTTGCTCTGAGCTAATTCCTAGTACAGCTTTGGGGCCTGTTAATAATAGAGGCCTCTGTATCCACAGCTTGTAATTTATTTTCTAAGATAACTAAGTACTGACACCTAGGGAAAGAAAACAAGACCTGGCAGGAGAATGGCCAAGAGAGTCTGAGAAGCAAAAACTAAGAAAGAACAGAGTCATGTATTTGCACCTGTGTTTGAATATTAGTTATAAATGTGTATAGACTATATAACTTTAAAATTTTTTTGTTTTATTTTGTTTTTGCAATATTAGGGTGCTGAATCCACAGCCTCGTGCATACTTTGCAAGTGCTCTACCACTGAGCTGCACCTCCAGTCCCCGCTTTTATTTATTTGCTTTTTTTTATTTTGAGTCAGGGTCTCACTGAGTTATACCAGGTGCCTCTGGCCTGGAACCTGCCATCTTCCTGCCTCCATCTCCCAAGTCACTGGAATTACAGGTGTGTGTCACCATGCCCAGCTATAAAAATTAAATATTTAGACATTAAAAAAAAAGAAGATAAATCCAGGCACAGTGGCACATACCTGTAATCCCAGCAACTCAGGAGGCTGAGGCAGAAGGATTGTGAGTTTGAGGCAAGAGGCAGCCTGTATAACTTAGCCAGACCCTGTCCCAAAATAAATAACAAAAAATGGGCTGGAGTGCAGCCCAGGGGTGGCATGCCCTGGGTTCAATCCCCTAATACTGAAAAAAAAAAAAAAAAAAAAGACAATTGGGGGCCTTATCTTCCCAACACTAGTTGGAGTTCTCACTGACCTAGGAAGCTGCTAAAAGCTACAGGGAGCCGGGCACGGTGGCGCACGCCTGTAATCCCAGCGGCTTGGGAGGCGGAGGCGGGAGGATCGCAAGTTCAAGACCAGAGGCAGTCTGCGTAATTTGGCGAGACCCTGTCTCAAAAAGTAAAAAAAAAATGGGCTGAGGGCGCAGCTCAGTGGTCCAGCTCTTGCAGAGCATGCAGGCACAAGGCCCTGGGTTCAATCCCCAGTACCACAAAAAAAAAAAAAAAAAAGAAAGAAAGAAAGAAAGAAAAAAGCTACAGGGACAGTCCAGGGGCAGTGACAATGTACCCTTGCCTTTCCCTTGGACTGCAGAAAAAACTCAGAGAACATAGGTATTCTGGCCACACTTTATACCTAATACATGTGTGACCATCACCAGCTAGGGCACCGGGATCCCCCTAGGGATAGACATGCTTGAAAAAACACAGTCTGGAGCTGTGTTTCTTTTAGGAGCCACACTGGCTGTCCCATTTTGGATGGCTTTCTGCCACTACCCTGGCTTGAATATGCCCACAGTCAAAATCATCCTTCATAGTCTGGTTCTGGTCTCAAGCACAACTGTTGATCAGTCTTACAATTTGATCAGAAATTTGAAGCCCAAAGATGCTTTTATTTATTCTTATGAGCCAATCTTATGAGGACTTTCTCCCAACCCAACAGTCTTTAAAAAGACCAACTGTAGCTCGGTGTGGTGGTGGTGGTGGTTGTTGTTGGGTGCCGTCAAGTCGGTATCCGACTCATAGCGACCAACATACAACAGCCAAAACACTGTTGTCAGTGCTTCTCTGCTATTCATAGGGTTTTCAGTGGCGGACTGATTTTTGGGAGTGGGTTGCTGGGTCTGTCTCCCAAGCATACAGCACTTGGTGTGCACAGGCAGTCTCCCATCCAAGTACTAACCAGGCATGACCCTGCTTAGCTTCTAAGATCTGACAGGATGGGATGCCACAGGGCTATAGCTATAGGCAGGTGTGGTGGTATTCACTTGTAAATCCAGCACTCCAGGAGTCTGAGGCAGGAGGATTGTGAGGTTGAAGCCAGCCTGGGCTACACAGTGAGATCTCATCCCAAAAAACAAAACAAAGCAAAACAAAAGACCAACTGCTCATTACATATTCTTACATGTATTAAAATATCTCACCATGCCCCAGAAATATGTAATTAAAAATTAAAATATTTATTAAAATATAAAATGTCAGTTAAAAATAATTTTAAAAGAAAAAACTAGAATTTTGCAAAATCAAAATGATCTAGAGAAGTTTATGGTTGACAGTGTCAAGCCCTGCTGTTATGAAAAAGTACAAACTATTGAAAATGAATTCTAGGTTTATTCCTGAATCTCCCCGGTGGCTGATATCCCAGAGAAGATTTAGAGAGGCTGAAGATATCATCCAAAAAGCTGCAAAGATGAACAAGGTTGCTGCTCCAGCAGTAATATTTGATCCTGTGGAGGTATGCATTTGGAGATGTTTTCTCTTGAGATCCACTCTGTGTTCTTGGTTTTATGGACTTTAAGTCAATATTTGTTAAGTGTCCCTATGTACCAGGTACTATACTTGGCATTGTTATTGTTATTGGGTGCCATTGAGTCGTATCCAACTCATAGCAACCCTCATAGGGTTTTCAATGGCTGATTGTTTTGAGGATTGATTTGGGAGTGGACTGCCATGTCTTTCTCCTATTTTTGGGTGCTGGGGATCAAACCTGGGTCCTCAGAGAGTACAAAGTCACATTCTACCCACTGAGCTAAACCCTAGTCCATACTAGGCCTTAGGAACATAATAATGATTATATTCTGAGATAAAATCCATCTGGCTATGGTGATGAGTACCTATAGTCCCAGCTACCATAGAGGCTGAGGTGGGAGGATTGCTCAAGCCCCAGACTCTGGGGCCAGCCTGGGCAACATAGTAAGATCCCATCTGTTAGGAAAAAAATCCACCTTAAAGGGCTACTTAAGAACGAAGCACCATAGCTCAGTGATAGTGCACTGGCCTAGCATGTGTGTAGTGCCAGATTCAATCCTTAGCACTGCAGAAATAAACAGAAGAATTAAGTACAATGATGTACATAAACTGCTTAGCAAATACCTCCCTTCATTTTGCAAGTTTATCTCCAACTTTTTATTGGCATTTCTGCAAACCATTGACACAGTTATGTACAGATGATTTTTAAATATCCAGACTAAGTAGGAAAAAAATGTGTTTGAGAACAGTTCCCATTGTACCCTGGATCTCACCTGCCTACTGAAGAAGCTGCATGTGTCTTTAGTCTGACTATGCATCTTGTCTAAGGCCTTAAGGCCAGAGACCACAGGCTGGAGTATCCACCGCTGAAGGCAAGAGGCCACAACAGAAAGCTGGTACTCTGCAGAAGCAGCCACACATCCTGACAGCAAAGGCATGCAGGGTGCCGCTCTGTGCTGGCTCCCAGAGGGATGAGAAAAATGAGACAAAGCCCCTACACTAAAGGAACAGAGAATGTAGTTAAGAGGGCAAGAGTAGTAGACGCAAAGGTAAATGAGGGAGGACCCAGTGTCAGCAGCACAGTGGAACAGCAGGGTGGCCCAAGGAAGAGGCAGGTCCATGTCAGGAGGACAGGAGGACTCACTTAGACAAAGGCTGAGGCTGAGGCAGGGCACTCCTGGCTAGGAAGAGGTAGAGGACTCTCAGGACACTTGAAGAAGAGCCTGGTTGCTGCAGCAACAGTAGATATGTGCTGCACTAAAGTTGGCACTGCTGGGTCCTCGGGAAGCAGTGGGCATGGCACGGCTCTCCCCAAGTTCTTCTTCCACCTGTGGACATCAGGACCTTTTCCAAAAGCAGATACCCTGGCTATGGCTGGAGCCTTCATTAGAGTGGCCGTGAGCCCAAACTATCCAAGGGCTGCCAGGATGAAACATCCTTAATCTTTGCCCTTTGAATTAAAAAGTCTGTTCCCAGTCTTGGTCACCTTGTTGGTGGTGTTAGATGCCATTAAGTCAGTGTCCAACTCATAGCTACCCTATGTACAACAGGCAAAACACTATTGTCAGTGTTCTCTGCTATTCATATGGTTTTCAATGGCTGGTTGTTTTTTTGGGGGAGTGGGTTGCCAGGTCCGTCTCCCAAGCCTACAACACCTGGTGCTCCCAGGAGGTTTCCCACCCAAGTACTAACCAGACCCAACCCTGCTTAGCTCCTGAGATCTGACGAGTTCAGACGCCACAGTGGTACAGCTGCATGATATAGTTACCTTAACTGGATGCAAAAATAACATGTCTAACACTTCTGCCTTTCAGAGCTGTGTGTTTATTGGTATTTATTAGATATGTAGCCTCATTTCTATCTTCAGGAAATTGAGTCCTGTGATCTCCTGTGGAGATCAGACCTACAGATGAACATCATAAAATAGATATATAGTTATGGAAAAATGAGAATAAAGTCTAGTGTCGGGACGCATGCTTCTGTGTGCACCTCATTTCTTCTTCCTGACACAATGCACATTTAGGGTGAACTGGACAAGCCCACTGAGGGCAAGAGAACTTGTGCATTTCTGAGGCCCATCATCTCCCCTGTTCACCACCCTCACAGGGTCCTCTAGGGGGATCTGCAGAGCCTGCACCAGCCAGTATAACCTGTTCAGATAATGAAGAGCCTACCAGATACAAGGCAGTACATTCCATTCACATAATGCTCACATTAGCCATTATGAGTAGGTGCCACAATTAACCCCATTTTTAAAAGAGGAAACTGAAGCACAGAGAAATGAAGTGGCTTGCCTAGGATCACACAACTATTGAGCTGGAATTTTCAGCATATGTCTCTCTGGTGTCGAGGTGCATGTGCTAATAAACCATACTTTTCTACTTCATGTTACGAGAAATGGCATTAACTTGGACAGGAAAAAAAATATGGAGTAGCACCATCTTGGAAAATATCTTGAGTGACTTTGGAAAAAGCTGCTTCAATTTGCTCACATACCTGGTCCAGAGACATTTTGGTGACCCTACCCAGGCCAGCAACAACCACTGGATATAAGAATATTTTTATCCTGAGATTTCCAAAGCTGGCTATGCATCACAATCACCCAAGAACTTTAAATATACAGATTCCCAGGTCTCTGGGCCCTACGAAAGAGTCAGAGTATGCAGGACCAGGATAGGACCTGATGATCTGCATTTCAACGAGAGCCCTGCTGAACTTTGAAGATTTAGCCCAGCCTGGCCCTTGGATTCTGTCTGTGTTTGGCCCTCCCAGACCTGCAGGAGGACTTCCAGTCCCCACAAGTTTAGGCTTCGTTTTGTGGTAATAACTAGGTCATGCTGTTGGGGGCCAAGTTCTCCAAATAGCACAGGAGAGAAAAGGCAACATGGCTTTGAGCTGTGCAAGGAAATGTCTGATTGTCTTGGAAGAAGCATGCTAACATTTTGGGAGTGCCTGCTACAAATGCAGGCCTGACCCTCTCACTTCATGACAGAAACTCCTTCCTCAGTCTCTTACTGCTCATGCTCTATAGAACCACAAAGTTCCTCTGCCTCACAGCCTTACAACTTTTATGTTAGCTTCAATTCTGAACAGCTTACTATCTACATTCATAGGCCATGGCAAGTTAACATCAGCGAATTAAAAGTAAAGGGATGAGGGCCTGGGATGTTGCTCAGAGGTAGAGACCTTGCTCAACATGCCCAAGGCCCTGGGTTCATCCCCAACACTGAAGAAAAAGGAAAAGAATGGAGCCTACTGAGAAGAGACACAGCATCCTTTTCTCAAAAGAATAGTAATAATAACAATGGTGAAAATGTATTGGGCATTTACTATGGTTCAACTATTGTGCTGATTTTTGTGCATATTATCTCACTTAATCTTCTCAACTCCCAATTATACCCATTTTACAAGAGAAGTAAACTGATGCACAGAGAGGATATACAGTAACTTGCCCAAGGTCTCCCACTTAACCAGTCTGTTCTGATGTTAAGACAAAACACCAAAAAAAAGTATAGAAAGCAGACATGACTTCCTCATGTAAAAGGCACTGAGGATCACATATCAGTGTGATAAAGACCATCTACCATGAGGACCATGAATGAAGCAGTCAGGCTTTGAATATGGAGACAGAGAGGCTGATGATGTATATTTTGAAGGCTTCTGTCTAAAATGGGCTACAAATAATTTAAAATATTGGAGTAAACATCATATATATAGATGCCCTTACACCCCTCAATATCTAGACTTCTAAGCCTATTCAAGGTGAAATAATTGTAGATGAAGAAATAGCATTTGCTGAGCAAACAAATGATATTAAACTGATTATGGAATTTGTAAGACAAATAAAAACATGAAGTTTCCCCCCCCCAAAAAAAAAGGTGAAATAAGTGCTGCATGCCTAAGTTTTTCCCATACTCAATACTTATTGGTTGACTACTTCCTTGCTACCTCTTAATCTCACAGTTATTTGCCCTATTTTAGCTACAGGAGCTAAACTTGAAACAGTCGAAAGTTTTAATTCTGGACCTGTTCAGGACTTGGAACATTGCCACAATAACCATTATGTCTTTGCTGCTATGGTAAGCAATAAGTGATCTGGAAATGCAGACACACAGCACATAAGTATGCAACTGATTTTCTTTAATTCAGGGAAACTGGGCAAGGCCTAGGCTTTCCTGCAGGAAAATAACAATAATAGAATAATAGGTTATTTAGAAATGCTTCAATTCAGTTCATGGGACTAGATCCTAAAAAATGGTTCCAGGGAACAAAATTAAGCCTACAGTCCCAGGGCCCAAGGGGGAAGGGTTCCCTTCCCTTCTGAGGTTACAGGATTAGGACTAATGATGTCCTCTGTGACTAAAGAAGAGGTGGTAAGTCAGTTGCTAAGTCACTGCACACGTCCTGACACTGAACCAGCAATTGAGCAGTGAATGCTCAAGTTCCCACTGCTGGGACTGAATCTTCACAAGCTTTATACCCTGCAATCAGCACAGTAACAAGTGGCTGTAAGGCACAGAAATGATGAATTGGCTTTGTAGACTAGATTGGATAAGGTATCGTATTAAAAAATAAGGAAGAAGGGGAAAAAAGAAAAAAGAAAGAAACTACCTACCCCATGAGGGCAGCACAAAAGAAAAAGAAAAAGAAAAAGAAAAAGAAGATGATCCTCAGAACTGGTAGGTTCAGGCTGCAGGCAGTCTGTGTTTAGAGCCATCCTGTTTTGTAATTAGAAGAAAATATGCAATGAGAGAGCTTGTGCTTCTGAATTAATCAGGTGTCTCCTAGACACATGGCCTTCCTCTGGGTCAGCTGCCTTCATTGTAATAAATTTGTATACATTATCAATGTTAATGTATCTCCACTAGAGGCACAAGGGAGTCAGTAACCAACAAGTCCCTAGTTCCATCTGAGCTGCATCATTCCTACATGTAAAAATCATTGGCTGGGGTGTGGCTTAGTGGTAGAGCACTTGCCTAGCATGTGGGAAGCCCTGGGTTCAACACTCAAGTACTGAAAATAACTAAGATCTCTAGGGCAATAAAGTTCAATTTTTCATTTTGTTTTGGATCAGTTCCTGTGCTACCCATCTTAGTCTAGTTTGTACAAAGAGATCCAACAGTGTTCCAGATTAACATTCTTCAGATAGTTTTTGCTTTTCAGTTATGTAAATAATGACCAAATGTCACACAGAGGAGTCTGCCCTATTGAATGCTGGTATATCTAGACTGTCCAAAAGAACTTGATTTCAAGTGAGGAACTGAATTTGTAATTTAATTTTAGTTCATTTAAATTTAAATAGCCACATGTGGCTGCACTTGGGCCAGCAAGATCTAGACAACTGATTGTCACAGATTTTAGTGATTGAGGCCATCCTTTTGTCATTTTTATTATTTGTCTTTTACCTTTCAGGATGCTAACCTCAGTGGGTTACTTTGGTCTGTCTCTCAACGTTCCTAACTTACATGGAGATGCCTACCTGAACTGTTTCCTCTCTGCCCTGATTGAAGTTCCAGCTTACATCACAGCCTGGCTGCTACTGCGAACCCTGCCCAGGCGTTATATCATAGCCGGGGTTCTGTTCTGGGGAGGAGGTGTGCTCCTCTTTATCCAGCTGGTACCTGCAGGTAAGAAGTTAACTAAGATTAACAGCTTCCCAGAAAAGCTGGATGCATTAGTGATTGAGAATATTGGGACACATTAATTAGCCACTTATGAGTCACTCTTCCTTGACAATGCAGCCTTCACATCAGAATCCATTAGTAGGTCCATTAGACAGGTGAAGGTTCCTGTGTTCAAAACAGCCCTCCTCCAACAGAAGACCTTGCTCTAGAGAGTCAGAAATCACCAATCAAAGATGGAAAGTAGTTCTGCTGGTCATCTTTTTCACAGAAAGACTCACTTAAACTCCCCAATCTCTTTCTTTGAGTCACACTATTCCTTTCTAATCTCTTGCTACTTTCAAACCTTTTCTCTGAAGTGTATATTCAAGTGTTACAGTTGATAGTGTGTCATGGTTTCAGTATAAATGTATTGATTTTATGGCCTGAATCTTTAGGTAGTTAAATAATGCACAAAGAGATATATACTTCCCTTTTCTTCTTGTGTCTTTCTCATATTGTGGTTGTTGTTATGTGACATTGAGTCCGGTCCAACTCATAGCAACCCTCATAGGGTTTTCAATGGCTGCTTTAGTGAGAAGCTAAGCCAATAAATTGTTGATACATAGTAATGCACATATATCTTTTATGGGAGGGTTGTTAACAGTTTATTTGAGACAGGATCTCGTTTTGTAGCCCAGACTGGCCTTGAACTCATGTCGGGCCTCCTGGATCAACTTCCCAGGTGCTGGGCTTACAGGCATGCACCACCATGCCAGGCTTTGTTTTGTTTTGTTTTTGAGACAAGATCTCACCATATAGTCCAGACTGTCCTCAAACTTGTGATCCTCATGCCTCAGCCTCCTGAGTGCTGGGATAACAGATATGCACCATCCTGCCTAGCTTAGAATCATATTTCTTCATAGCAAGAAACAGATGAAAAGAATTGACCCTTCTCTTTAAAGGTTAAACTTAACTACATTAAATGCTAACAACTTACCATGAAACTGTTGTAACAAATAAAAGATAAGTGGACAAAGGTCACTGGATGCATTAATGATCTAGAATCACAGCAGAGCAAAGTCCAAAGCCACCTCTCACTCTGCATCTTTGTCCATGTCCAATTATTATAACATTTAAAGATAAAGTGTTAGTTGGAGAATACTTAATGAAAACATTCCCATCAAAGCAAAAAGGACAATAAAAACGACTGGGTTGTTTTGATGATACCAGGTAAGGGCTACCATTTTACCATAATGTCCTTTCAAATGGATAAATATTGTTCTTTTACCTTCTAAAAGCACTCTTGTTTACAATGGGCTTCTTTTCCAGATTACTACTTCTTGTCCATTGGCTTGGTGATGCTGGGGAAATTTGGGGTCACCTCTGCATTCTCCATGCTGTATGTTTTCACTGCAGAGCTCTACCCAACTCTGGTCAGGAATATGGCTGTGGGCATCACTTCTATGGCATCCAGAGTGGGAAGCATCATTGCCCCCTACTTCGTTTACCTGGGTGAGTGTTCTTTCTTAAAATTAGCTTTAAAAAGAAAAGTAAGTTTGCATTGTGAAAAATTCAAACAGCATAGAATACTGGAAAAAGTTCACTCTCCTCTTCTAGCTCCCCAAATAGCCCTAAAAGTAGTTTGTTTTGCACAACGCACATGTATGTGTCTGTGTGTGTGCGTGTATGTGTGTGTTTGTTCCCTGTCCTGAAGTGTTGAACCCAGGGCTTTGCACAGGCTGAGCAAGCACTCTACCACTGAGCCACACCTCTAGCCCCTTTTTTGTTTTATATTTTTAAATTTAGAGACAAGGTCTCACTATGTTGCACAGGCTGCCTCTGGCCTCAAATTTGCAGTACTCCTGCCTCAGCCTTCCAAGTCTCTGGGCTTACAGGCCTGCCACCTGCACCTGGCTATGCACATAAGGTGTGATCCAAAAATATGTGAATGCCTACATTAAAAAAATTATTTCAGCCAGGCGTGGTGGCACAAGTCTATAATCCCAGTGACTCGGGAGGCAGAGGCAGGAGGATCACAAGTTCGAGACCAGAGGCAATCTGCATTATTTAGTGAGACCCTGTCTCAAAAAGTAAAAAAATGGGTTGGGGGTGCAGCTCAGTGGTACAGCACTTGCAAAGCATGCAAGTGCAAGGCCCTGGGTTCAACTCCCAGTACCACACCAAAAAAAAAAAAAAAAAATTATTACAGTAAAAGACACATTGCCATTAATCCCACTCAAAATAAACCCGTTGGCTTATAACACTGTTTTCCCATCATTCTTGCCACTTTCTGAAGCAGTTCTAGAAGTCCAGAAGTCCTCTTTCGTGAACATCTTTAGTTGCGCTGTTGTGGCTGCCTTCATGTCCTGAATTGATTCAAAATGTTTACCTTTCATAGTCATCTTGACTTTGGGGAAGAGCCAGAGCTGCACAGTGCCAGATACAGTGAAAGAGGTGGATGAGGACACACTGTAACTTCTTTTTTTTTTTTTTTTTTTTTGACAGAAATCGCAGTATCAGAATTGTTGTTTGTGACTTATCATTAGGGCTACTTTAAAACACACCTTCTCTCAACCATACCTCACACCCAACTGACTACACCGCACAAGCTGAAACTGTCACACACAATTACTAAGGTTCGACACACCACTTGCTGCTTCCCGTAATGAAGATCCCTGCCTTTCAATTGGACCATGCTTGGCAGCAACATTCACCATATTTTTTGATCACATATCATATATATTTTTATACCCACAAATAAAAACACAAATAAAATTATATTATGTACATTGTTTGTAACTTTTTAAATTTAACCCTTAACTGGGCTCATGGGGTCAAAAGAGACTCCAGAAGTTAAATTTTGCTATTTAAAAAAAAAAAAATTCCTAATTGTCATGCAAATGTGTTGTTCTATGTGATCTCAGTATGTCCTGACTCAGGGAAGGTGCCAGAGGTGTAAGCCTATAGCACCTGCCTAAGCCCAGGGAAGTGCCTGGTGAGGTCAAATATGACCCCGTGATACTAATTACAGCTGCATGTCACATTCCATATTTTATGATTGATCTCATTTAAATCATTGATTTTACAATTTTTAGGGTCTCTACATTGTACAATAAGAAGAGAATTTTTTTGGTTATGTTAGTTTTTTTAGTTTTATTAGGTGCTGTCCAGTCAAATTGGACTCAAATTGACCCTCTGGACAACAGAACAAAACACTCCCTGACACTGTACCATGCATACAATCTTTTTGTGTTTGAGCCCATTGTTGCAGTCATCGTGTTTCTTCTCATTTTGAGTCATGCCACATCAGCAAAGGGAGGTCCAGAAGCTTTACTCCATAATTAAGGTTGACTCTACTTTGAGGAGGCAGCTCTTCCTCAGTCCTCTTTTGAATGCCTTCCCGCTGCGGGGGGCGGGGGGGCTCTCCTTTTCCAGCACTGTATTTAACAGTGCTTCTCTGCTATTCATAGGGTTTTCAATGGCTAATTGTTTTGGGAGTGGGCTACAGGGTCCTTCTCCCTAGTCTGTCTTAGTCTGGAAACTTACCTAGAACCTGTCTACCATGGATGGCCCTGCTGATATCTGAAATACCAGTGGCA
>VMDO01000815.1:174376-243409 GCA_007922755.1 Pedetes capensis
TTTTTTTGTGGTACTGGGGTTTGAACCCAGGGCCTCGAGCTTGCATGCTTTGCAAGTGCTGGCCCACTGAGCTGCACCCTCACCCCATTGTTTTACTTTTTGAGACAGGGTCTCACTAAGTTACTCAGACTGCCTCTGATCTTGAACTTGCAATCCACCTGCCTCTGCCTCTTGAGCCGCTGGGATTATAAGCATGCACCACTGCGCCCAGCTCAAGAAAATTTTCTTATTTTTGGTAATTATTATTACTTGGATAAATGTTTATTATTAAGTTTTGAAAGGTGCTTTAGTTCATATAACAACATAATTAAGCTTTACAAAAATAATCTTAAATAATAAGGTGTTTTTTGTTTGGGGGTCTTGGATGATCTCACAAACTGTTGTCGGCTAAGTTGATGATACCAGGTAAGGACTACCATTGTACCATAATGTCCTTTCAAATGGATAAATATTGTTCTTTTACCTTCTTTTTAATAAGTACATGAATCTTCTAACATATATATAACATATATATTTTTTCCCACTCCTCTAAAGTTTTATTTATCTTTTTCTTTTTGACCGGTGTGAGCTTTTTGTGCTATAGCCCTCTCTATATATGTTGTAAATATTTTTCTCCTAGTCTATCTTTTGCATCTGGACTATGGTTTTTTTGCAATGCAGAAATTTTGTTTTTATATATTCGAATGCATCAGTATAGAATAACACCACCGAGGGGCATTAGCAGGATGCACGGAGGGAGGTAGGATCTGGCATTCCTAGCCAAGTCCTCATTAACAACTTTCCTGTTGAGATATATAGACACCTCTCCTTATTCTACCTAGTTATCCCTTGACTACCTACTAGTTGAAACACACACACACACACACACACACACACACACACAAAACACATACTTTCTCAGAAAAGATACATTCTAAATCATTACAGAGTAAGAGAAATATTTTCCTTACTTCAACATACTCTGCACAGCTGCTCTGAACACACTGTCACACAGAGGGGTGTCACTTCTCTGTTCTTGCCTATACTTTCAAACTATGTTCATGGCCTGGTGATGGGCCACTGGTACAAAAGAAGCAGAGCCCAAGAAAGAGCTTTCTAGTCCACAATAGCCACCCCTATCACCAACACAGAGGCCTCAGAGAAGCCTCAAGATTAATGGGTTTTTTTGTTTTAGGTCAAATATACATGGATGTGTTGTTCCTCTATAGTCTCTGTAGGCAGGACAATTTACTCTTGTCTTAGCAATTCCACATAAAAATGAGGTGGAGCAATTCTTCCAATTACATATAATACCAAGACACATAAATGCTGTAAAAAGAAACTAAATCTAGGCACAGTGCTTTCATGAAATGTGCCCAACATTCATCATTTATTGTTTTAAGTGGAACATATTACTTAGATTTTTGTGAGTCTCATGGCTGTATGGACCTAGCCTGCCATTGCAACCTACTGGTTTGTTCAACAGCGAGGTCATACCAGACCTGTAATGGCCAGAACCTGTCCATGAAACACCTTAGTCAACCTCTTTCCCCTCAATGCCCCCCATCTCCAATTACCTCTACCTTAAGGGAACTTCATTAAGCAAAGATTTCAATCAAAGGAACATCTGTCACACATGGTTGAACAGGAGCTCAGAAGATACTAGCTGACAGGAAAGAATTCCAAATATGATGATGCACAATCAAGTAGGTAAATGATTATAGAAATGCAGTCGATGGTGTCTGCCAAGAAGAAACTGTGGTGTTTTGCTGACTTTTTTTCTTCTAAAAATCTTCAGGTTTAAAACTGCTCTCATACACTATCTACCACTTTTACGAAATGATTCTCAACAGCACTCAGCAAATCCCCGCATCTAACTGACATTCTGATGTTCTGCACTTTGCAGGTGCTTATAACAGACTTCTGCCCTACATCATCATGGGCAGTCTGACTGTCCTGATTGGAATCATCACCCTTTTTTTCCCTGAAAGTTTTGGAGTGACTCTACCAGAGACCTTGGAGCAGATGCAGCAAGTGAAAGGGTAAGTAGAACTTAATAAAATGATGGGAAGAATAAACAAGCAAAAATACCTAAGAAGAGTCTAGAAAAGCAGAATTTTAAGTAGAGACCAGCTCTATCAGGTGATAAAGCATATCATTAAACAATAATAATTAAAACAGTGTGGTAATGATATAGGAATAGAAATCAGTGGAATAGATTAGTGTTCAGGATAAAACCCAAGAAAAAATGAGAATTTGGTATGTAATAAAAAGTATCAATTCAAAGTCAGTGTGGTATTGGTGGGGCAAATTTGGTGCGAACATATAGTCCCAGCTACTCAGGAGGCTGAGGTAGGAAGATCATTTGAGCCCAGGAGTTCAAAACCAGCATGGGTAACATAGTGAGACCCCCATCTTTTATATATATACATGTCAAAAGAAAGTCTGAAACTTGCCCTTGAAGATCAAGCAGCAAAAGTAAAAGGAAGACATCGCAAACAACTAAATACAAGATTTCAAAAGGCAGCTCAAGAAGACAAAATCAAACACATTATGACATGTGCAAAGAGCTGGAGACAGAAAACCGAAAGGGAAGAACATGCTCTGTTTTTCTCAAGTTTAAGGAACTGGAGTAAAAATTCAAGCCTTCGGTGGCAATAGTGAAGGATTCTACAGGGAAAATATTAATTGACATAGGAAACATCAAAAGAAGATGGAAGGAATACACAGTCATTACACCAAAAAGAATTAGTGGATGACCAACCATTTCAGGAGGTTGCATATAGACAGGGAACTGGCAGAAAATCAAGGTGGATTCAGGAGAGGGCCTAGAACCAGGGACATCATTGATGATATCAGATGGATATTAGCCAAAAGCAGAGAATACCAGAAAGATGTCTATCTATGTTTTATTGACTCTGCAAAGGCACTTGACTGTGTGGATCACAACTTATGGATAATATTGTGAAGAATGGGAATACCAGAGCACTTAATTGTACTCATGAAGAATCTATACAGGGATCAGGAGGCAGCCATTCGAACAGGACACGGAAACACTGCCTCAGTTAAAGTTGAGAAAGGTGTGCATCAGGGATGTGTCCTTTCACTATCCCTCTTCAATCTCTATGCAGAGCAAATAATCCTAGAAACTGGACTTTATGAAAAAGAACGCAGCATCAGGATTGGAGGAAGACTTATTAACAAGATGCATTATGCAGATGACACAACTTTGCCTGCTGAAAGTGAAGAGGATTTGAAACATTTACTGGTGAAGATCAAAGAACACAGCCTTCAGAATGGATTGTGCCTCAACATCAGCAAAACAAAAATCCTTACAACTGGGTCAGTACGCAGCTTCATGAGAAATGTAGAAAAGATTGAGGTTGTCCAATATTTTGTTTTACTTGCTTCTACAATCAACACCCACAGAAAGCAGCAGTCAAGAAATCAAAAGACTCATTGCACTGGGAAAAGCTGTGGCAAAAGACTTCTTTAAAGTCCTGAAAAGTAAGGTTGTCATATTGAAGGCAAAGGTGTGCCTGACTCATGCCACTCATGTATTTTCAGTTGCATCATATAGATATGAAAGCTGGATGTTGAATAAGGGAGACAGAAGAATTGATGTTTTTGAATTATGTTGCTAGAGACAAATATTGAATATACCATAGACTGCAAAAGAACCAACAGATCTGTCTTAGTTAGGCAGGCTGCCTCTGGCCTCGAACCTGCAATCCTCCTGCCTCCTCCTCCCAAGTTGCTGGGATTACAGGCATGCACCACAGCACCTGGCTTGATCAAATAATTCTTAAAAGACAAAAAAAGAACCATAAAGACAAAAGTCAATTAGCCAAAGGAAAATATTTGCAACACAAAATGTAGACATAGGCTAATATACCTAATATATAAAAGGTCCCTAGTGATCAGCAGGTAAAAACACGTTAATGATTCAGTAGGAAAACTGGCAAAGGACATGAGCAGGCAGGTTATGGAAGATGAAATTTAAGTGTCCAATGTACATTTGAAAACAATTACTTGTCCACATAAATAAAGAAGTACAAAATAAAATAATTCAATAGTATTTGGGGGGATTACAAGATTGTATGGACTTTTATTTCTTTCTGACACTAACCAAATCTGACACCTACTGGGTGCCATACAGTTCAGTTTAGTTCTGATGCTACCTGGAGTTAGCATCAGACTCCATAGGTTTAAGAACTCAGTCCCACAATCTTGCCCTCACTGCAGATGCCATCCCCAAGTCACCCACACTTCTGTCTGACCAGACCACAGAGTCTTGCTGCAAGTCCTGCATGGCCCTCCTCAGGCTTGAAAATTTGCTAGACTGACATACAGACCTTAGGGAAACACTTTACTTGCTATTAGCCATTTATTATAAAGGATACAGGTTGGGGTTTAGCTTAGCTAGTAAAGCGCCACTCTGCATTCTCTGAGGCCCTGGGTTCAATCCCCACCACTGCAAAAATGGGAGGAGTGGCAATCCACTCCCAAAGCAAACCTGAAACAATCTGCCATTGAAAACCCTGTCAGGGTCGCTATGAGAACAGCACCTAACAACAACAACAACAAAGGATACAATAATCAGCCAGATGAAGAGGTCCATGGGTCCATGTCTATAGGGGACCTGAATATGGAACACTTGTCTCCAAGGAGTTGGGGTGCACTATTTTCTGGTACAATGGATGCGCTCAACAACTTGGAAGCTCTCTGAACTCCATTGCTTGTGGGTTTTCATAGACATTTCATCCCACTGGCTTGATTGATGAATACTACTCTGTCTCCAACCCTTCTCTCCTCCTTGGTTGGAAGAATGGAGCTGAAAGTCCCAGGCTTCCAAATCAAGGCTTGTTCTTCTGATAACCAGCACCATCCTAAAGATAGCTAGATTAAGACCCTGACAGGAGTTGCCTCAATGGAACCAAAGTCACACTTGTCACCCCTGTCATTCAGGAAATTACAAGATGCTCTGTGTCAGGAACCAGAGACAAACACCAAGTATCTTTCTATCATACCACAGATTAGCAAACATTTAAAAGATCAGTTGTATGATGGAGTTGAGATTCTAAGGTTAATCCACCTGGTTTCAAATCCCAGACCTACTGCATAAATTTGGGCAAATTATGTAAATTTCCATAAATCTTATTATTCCATCTACTATATGGGAATATTTCATATGGCTATTTTGAGATTGTATAGGATAAAGTTTTTGGCTGTAGGAAACTAAATCTGCATGTATATAAATATAGAACATGTACAGCATAAGATGTTCATTTTTTAAAGTTTTCTTCGAATCATATACCTGCTTCAATATTAACTTTAATTGCCAAGAACTTCATGCTTATCTCTCTATCCTTTCTTCAGGGAAATTGTGAAAGCGTTTATATTCTGGGTGTTATGTTTAATTAAGAGAATGACCCCATACATTCAAAATCATAGAATACTAGGTTAACACTCATGAGGGTCTTCAGTGAGAGTTGAACTAACCACTTGTTTACTGATTGCAGAATTGGGTTTCAGTGTCGTGTAGCATTTGGAGGAGCAGAGTCTTGAATCGTTCATTTTCTCTAGCAGCTATTTTACTTTCAGGTTCAGAAGTGGGAGAAAACCAAGAGTCTCAATGGAGAGAGAAGAAAATTCCAAGGTTCTAGTAACTGCCTTCTGATACAATTTCTGCTGCATTTGGCAAACTGAAAAACAGATACCTAAGGCTCTAGGAAGAAGCCAAAGCTTTTCCTGCTGAAATGGGCTGACGGGACTGTTTACACTACAATGCTTCTACCCAGCAAGTTCTGGACCACTCCTCCAGAAAATCTTTGTTTTTAAGAACAAACATTTCTACAGAATCTTCCTTACTAATTAACTTGATGAAATACATTTATAGGATTTTCTGAAAATGTCTTAGTCAACAAGTGGTAAAATCTCTGTGAAGATTAACACACATTTCCAAACATAGAAATACTATCCAAATAAAAAGTCGTTGTGTTAAAACAACTCTTAGATGACAACAGTGTGTATGTGGTACACTGGTACATGTGAAAGTGCTAGATAAACCAGCACATTCAGAATCATGCTGGGGACAAGCAGGTTAGCTTAAGCATTAACAGGCGATATGGACGAAAGGAGATTGAACATGGCTCCTCCCTTTCACCAAGATGAAGAAGTCCCACACATCTCTGAGGACATTGGAAGGGCATTTTCAAATGGGTCCCACACTCTATCCAAGCCATTGAGCCATTTACAAAATAATTAGGCACCGGAGCTGGGCATCTAGGGCTGATGTCACACTGGACATGCCCTAGTTTGAATAAAACTAGGAGAAATACATGCCCGTGCTCTTTTTCCTTCTTTTCTTTCCTCTCCACTTGACCTTTGCTCATTTCTCTAGCAACCATGTGCACACCTCTCTCTTCTCTCTGACCTGCCATCTTCACTAAGGTGTTTTTGTTTTTTTTTTTCTCTCTAAAAGACTGCTTAATTCTCCTGTTGTCTGGCTTCTTTATCTTCCCCTGGGGAACAGAAACTCCCTTATGTTGAGTCTCCCAGGGAACACAGGTTTTTTCCAATTTCCTTTCCTGGTTTACCAAAGCTGCTCCGGGTACCTCAGTTTACCCTGTAATTATTCCTTAAAGGTATATTATCTTTAATAAACCTATTTATTCTCTCTATTATAACTTCTATGTCGGTGTATAAATCCTTTTATATGCCAGACACAAGGACCAGGTGTTTTTTTTGTTTTTTTTTTTTTTGTGGTACTAGGGTCTGAACCCAGGGCCTTGCGCCTGCATGCTTTGCAAGTGCTGGACCACTGAGCTGCGCCCCCAGTCCCTTTTTTTTTTTTTTTTTTTAACTTTTTGAGACAGGGTCTCGCTAAATTACGCAGACTGCCTCTGGTCTCGAACTTGCGATCCTCCTGCCTCCGCCTCCCCAGCCACTGGGATTACAGTCGTGCGCCACCGCGCCTGGTGAGGACCAGGGTTTTACTGCCAGATTCCCAGACCCATGCTCCAGACCTGCCTCCCTCCACTCCCCATGAATCTCCAGTAATACTAGTTTTTGAAGTGAATTCATAAATGCTGTAACCAAATGATTATGCAGTCTACAAGTTCTGAATCCTTGGATTCAACCAACCTAGGTGGATAGTTGCTGGCATGTACTATGTGGTTAAGCCTATGATGGTTGCATCTGTACTGAACATGTGTGGACTTTTTTTCTTGTATTTATTTCCTGAACAATATAGAATAACAATGATTACATAGCATTTACATTGTATTATATGCCGGGGTTTAGGTCAGTTGGTAGCGCACTGCTCTGTACTCTCTGAGGACCTGGGTTCGATCCCCAGCACTACAAAAACAGGAGAAGGACCTGGCAATCCACTCCCTAAGCAATTTCAAAACAATCAGTCTTGAAAACCCTATATGGGTCACTATATGTCAAACCTGATTCAAGGGCACCTAACAACAGCAAACATTGTATTAGGTATTATAAGTAATCTAGAGATGATTTGAAATATACAAGAGGATGTCTGTAGGTGATATGCAAATACTATAGCATTTTATATAAGGGACTTGAGCATCCTTGGATTTTCCTATCCAACAGAGTCCTGGAACCAATCCCCCAAGGCTACTTAGGGACAACCGTATATAGGATTTGCGTCCAGAAAATGTTATACACTCCTTTGAAAGGAATTTATGGCTTTTGGAGGGGGGTGGGGAAAGGCTTCCCTTTCTCTTCTCACACCCAACACAGAGAATCTCTGTGACCAGATGTGTGTATGTGGTAGGGATGGGGGGAGCTGTTCCCTCACACATCAAACAATTCTCCCACAGACACCAGATGGGTGTCCTATACTTCAATTCAATTCTGAAACTAGTATCAGATCCCACAGGATGGAGGGCTCAGTTCCACAAGACCTCCCCGACTTTGGAAGCCAATTGCAAGTCCAGGCCACTAAACTTCTGACCGACTGGCTACAAACTGGGCTTCCCAGGAACTCCTGCTTGGTTCAGTGAATTTATTAGGAAGGCCACAGAATTCAGAGAAACACTTATATTTAACAGTTTATTAAATAGGATGTAGATGAACAGCCAGCTGAAGAGATGCAAAGGGCCATTCCTGTATGTGGTCCAGCTCACTACCCTGGAAGCACATCAAATCTTACTGTTTAAGAACTTTTACCGAGCTTGATCTGCAGCCCCCCACCCCAGAGGTCAGTGGTGGGCCTGAAAGTTCCAGTCCTCTAATCGTTGGTCACTTGGTCTTTCTGGTGACTGACCCTGTTCTGGGGCTATCTAGGGCCTCCACTCTATGTAACTTTATCAGTACCAACTTGGAAGTTACCAAAGCAGCTTATTGTGAGTAACAAAAGGTATTTGTATCACTCAGGAAAATCCAGGGGTTGTAGAAGCTCTAAAGCAGGAACCAGAAATAAAAGTAAAATATATTTCATGTTACACCACAATGGGAGATACTAATAGTATTTTGCAAGTGACATGCAGCAAGAGATCAAGTAGCCTGGCCCATCTACTTCCAGGAGAGGAGCCCAGCAGATCCAGCTGCAGTTTCAACAGCTTCACCTCACAGCCTATTGCAAGCCCCCACTTCGTTGTGTGTGTTTTTTTTTTTTTTTTTTTTTTGAAGGAAGCATTCTCTTTCCTTAAACTGGCTTAAAATACAATTTGCTGGTAAACAGAAAATCAGAAAAACTGCACAAACCAGTTAGGTGAGTAGGGATGGCTTGTGTGCCCCACAACCAAGAGGGGTGAGTACCAAGAAAGCATACTATGGAAATTGAAAACTTAGTCTTTTCTGAATACATACCTTGCACCATATTCAAATGTATCCTCTCCAACCTGGGAGACCTGAGGCTAGAAATACCTCAGTACAGAGTGAGCAGAATAAAAGATAAGACCCACCCACAGGAGAACCTATTACCCTAAGCTCAGAGAGCACGCGTTGGTTCTGTGTCTCAGCATGCCAAGTGGCTCCTGAGACTTGCCCCCCACCCCGCTTCCTTGAAAGTGGACTCTAGTCCTGAGCATATACAGTGGCACCACAGGCTTCAGACAGGGGAGCAATAGTTTGTTTTGCTTTTGTTTTTGTTTTTGTTTGCAGTACTGAAGGTCAAACCCAGGGCCTCGCGCTTGCATGCTTTGTAAGTGCTGGACCACTGAGCTGCACCCCCAGCCCATTTTTTTTACTTTTTGAGACAGGGTCACGCTAAATTACACAGACTGCCTCTGATCTCGAACTTGCGATCCTCCTGCCTCCATCTCCTGAGCCGCTGGAATTATAGACATGCGCCACCGCACCTGCCGGGAGCTTTAGTTTTTCATATGCTGCTTGTTGGCATCATCTCTTAAAAAGCAATTATCTTCAAATGCAAATTTTCATTATCTATTTTTCAAAGGACATTTTGATATAACATCTCAATAAGCTGTTATTTCAAGATGTGTATCCTGAACTCTTTGGATTAATTTGGAATGTTTTCTCTATTGCCTTATTTCTAACACATTTTATATTAAAAGGACTGACCTACTGATCCTTTTTTTAATTAATTTATTTTTTTGAGACAGGGTCTTACTCTGTACAGGCTGCTGCCTCTGGCCTCCAGCTCAAGATCCTTCTGCCTCACTGGGATTACAGGTGTGTGCCATGGAGCTCAGCTTGATCCTTCTTTTTAATTGTCATTTTGAAACTCATACACTATCTTAGAACAGTTTATACTTGGTGGTTGGTAATATAGATGCACAGCCTCAGGTACCTGGCATTTGTATCTTGCCGATTGCAGCCTGTCTACCACTCTGTCTACCAGCAGGGAAGCTGAACTTCTTTTCCACAGCCACTGGCTGTCCATTCCTCTGTGTTCTTGCGGCACTTCTCTCTTTCTCTCAATTACCCCTCTACATGGCTATCAGCTCTGGGAGGTCAGGGCCCTATCTTGCTTAGCTAGGCTGCTCAGCGTGTCTGCAGCCATAGCACCCTGGCATCCTATCCCACCTGATCTCGGAAGCGAAGCAGGGTTGGCCTGGTTAGTCCTTGGATGGGAGACCACCTGTGGATACCAGGTGCTGCAGGCTAGGAAGAAGGACCTGGCAATTCAGTCCTGAAACAATCTTCCATTGAAAACCCTGTGAATAGCAGAGAAGCACTGACATAGTGCCAGGTGTGACACAGTGTCAGAGAGCATTTCATTCTGTTGTACATAGGGTTGCAATGAGTTGGACCCAACTGGATCGCACCTAACAACAACAACAGAACTGCTCAGCATTGTGCTATCTTGCATGTAATGGGCATCTGTTATAGATTGGGTCTTAAATGTCCTCCAAAGTCTCTTGTGTTGTAGGCTTACTTCCTACCTGATGGCACTACTGGGAGGTGGTAGAACCTTTAAGAGATAGTAAGAGATCATTGGAGGGCATGCCCTTGAAGAAGATGTTGGGACCTCAGCCCCTCCTCCTCTTTCTCTCTCTCTTGCTTCTCATTTGCCAATACGTGAGCAGCTTTGCTGTACCATGTGCTCACCACTACAGTGGTGTTCAGCCCCACGGGTACCCAAGGGGATCGGACCAGAGACCAAAACCTCTAAAATCATAGGCCAAAATAAACCTTCCCTCCTTTTAAGTTTTTTATTACAGGTATGTTGTTATAGTGACAGAAATCTACTAAAAACAATTGATAAATATTTAATTTAAATACTTTATAACTCTAGCTTGGCAAAAGTGTTATATTTGATACATAGACATTTGAATTTTTATACACCTAAATATTAATTACTCTTAAAGTTTTTTTAATATAAAATTGAAGATGTGGTATTTAACTTTTGCTGCTGTTTGTGTGGATACCCTATATAATTTGTAATAGTAAGAGACGAACTTTTAATATCTGCCTATAAAAGGCAACAAGTATACAAATCATTGTATCTCTGCTCATTGAAAGACTAATTCAATCAATACATGCCAAATGAGTATTTGACTGAATTCAAATAAACTGCTAATTTTAAGAACTGCTTTTTGTAGTTTATGGTATCTTTTATTGGAACTAAACATAAGACAAAAATCAATAGATTTTTACTATAAACTTTTAAAGAATTCTGTACATCAAAAACCTTCAAATAAACATAAATTAGAAAAATATGAAAACACATAAGACAAAAATCAATAGATTTTTACTATAAACTTTTAAGGAATTCTGTACATCAAAAAACCTTCAAATAAACATAAATTAGAAAAATATGAAAAAATCTTGGGCAAAATTACTATCATTTTTCTGTATGAATCAATTTTTAAAATTTCCACTAATATTCCAGTCAAAGCAAATAGTAAGACAGCTAAGCACATAGCCTTTGGAGACAAATGTTTCTACCAGTTGTGTGGCCTCAAGCAAGTTATTTCCTTCCTAATGTTCAGTATCTTCATCTACAAAGGTGAACAATAACAAGTTCCCCTGGGTGGAATTACATGAGGTAATGCATGGATTTAGCACCACTTCTGGTATAAATTTTGGTGGGTTTTCCATCTCTCAACTCATGTCCTCCCTTCCCTTCTTGACCACCTTAAATTCCATGTCTAATTATTACAATCAACTTCCTTACCGTTTTCTTAATCCACTTTATCTTTTGGACAAACTATCCTGGTTTAATCCTACCCATCTCCTGCTTCTCACCAGCACCAGCACACTAAATGCAGCTGAAAAGAAAGAGAAAGAAGAAAGAAAGAGACAGAGACAGAGAGAGACAGAGAGAGGGGGGAGAAAGAAAAGAAAGAAGCAAAGAAACAGAGAAAGAGAGAGACAGAGAGAGAGGGAGAGACAGAGGAAGGAAGGAAGGAAGGAATGGAAGGAAGGAAGAAGGCAAATCTAGTAATGTTTCACTTTAGTCTTCAGTAACTTCAAGAAGACAGTATTGCCAGATCTATTCTGAGAGTGCAACCAGAGTGCTCCTTGGAAGCAAGAATGCATCTTACATATTTTGGACATGTAGTCAGGAGAGATCAATTCCTGGAGAAAGACATCATGTTTGGGAGAGTGGCAGGTCAACGAAAAAAAGGAAAACCCTCCACCAGATGGATTGACACAGTGTCTACAACAATGGGCTTAAACATAAATAAGGTCATGTGCCTGGAACAGAATCAGAGAGTGTTTGGATCTGCTATACACAGGGTCATTATGAGTTGGACTTGACAGCACCTAACAACAACAACAATTCTGGATAAATTCTATTCTCTTCAGAACTCAAAAATTTACTACAAGAAAAGGCAACATGAACTGGTTTACCTATTCTTCTTATCCTAAAGAATTTCCTTGCCTAAGTTAAATTGCAAGGTGATTTTATGGGGTGCAGTGTTTAGGCTTGGGGATAGGAGAGGGATATTAGTAATGTTAAACTCAGAAATCATGGAACATTCAGGGTCTAAGTAAGCACAGTCTATTTGTTGTTCCTGACACTCTTGTTTGAGAGCCCCTAGGAAGATGAGAATTGTGTCCATGTAGGCATCTTTACTGACCTTGTTAGTTAAGTACTGTTGACTTTCAACCCCAAAGGGTGTGAGCAGATTCCTTCAGTTAAAGCTGCTGATTTTTAGTTGGAGGGAAATGTCATCAGATTCCAGAGTGAGGTGCTTCTCTCCTTTCCCATGTCCCCCAAATTTTCTGTCTCTTATCTTTCTAGGTCTATTCACTTTAATTAGAGTCAATAATCTGGTTGGTGAGATTCTTAGGGAAGCCCTGGTTTCTATGCAGGCGGTTCTGAAAGCAGCTTCTCTTCTTTTGATTGTGCCGGAAGTCTTGGCTGATATGACTCAGGGGAGGTCCCAGGTCGAAAAGCCCTTTCCTTTCCATGTCCCCCAGATTTCTCCATCTTTCTATTCTGCCTCACACCGGTCCACCAGAGTCACTGCACCTGCTGATAACTTGAGATCCACAGGCTCTGCTCCTAGCATAGCTCTCCCAACCCCCTCACGCACTGACCTGCTGACCTCCTGACCTCCCTCCCTGACCCC
The DNA here is from genome assembly GCA_007922755.1 of Pedetes capensis. Classification (NCBI taxonomy): domain Eukaryota; kingdom Metazoa; phylum Chordata; class Mammalia; order Rodentia; family Pedetidae; genus Pedetes; species Pedetes capensis. Next base: position 187,372 of record VMDO01000815.1, read on the forward strand.
TTTATCTGCTCCAGCCATTCTGGTTCTGTCCCCCATCATCGCTAGTAGCCAAGCTTCCTCCTTCAGCATGCAAATGGGCTACCCCTCTGCAATGCTGAAAAGCTTTCTGGACCCTGCTTTTGCCATCAGCTACAGCTTCATTTCTCCCCGCTATGGACAGCAAAGCTCCTCAAAAGATTGCTGAATACTTGGCTACTTCCAATTTTTCTTCAAATTTTCTCTTGAACCACAACAAATAAGCTTTAGCCCCTGCCTTTAACTAGAAAACACTCTTTAAGTTCCCCAATGACCTCCCTGTCTCTGAATTCAATTGTCAATTCATAGACCTCCTCTAACCTGACTTCTCAAGGCATTTGACTAAACTCATTTCTCTTTCACCCTTGAAATGCTTCCTGCACTTACCTGGTTTTCCACTCACCTCCTCAGTTGCTCCTTCACCATCTCCTCTGCTGGTTCTTTTATCGCTCCCACTGCTTACCACTGGGATACTCACAGCTAAGTCTTAGGTTATCTTCCTTTTTTTAAAAAAAAAAAATCCAGCCTTATCATTTTAAGTACCATCTCTGTATTTACAACCACCAAATACAGGGAGAGTGCTGAACCCAAAGTTCACACACCAAGTGCCCACTCCATATCCTCACTTGGAGATAAAATAGGTATCTCAAACTTAACATGTCCACATTTAACTTGTACTCCTGATTTCCTCCCAAATCTGCTCTACCTAAAGTTCTCTCCAACTCAACAGATGGCAACTCCATTTTTTCTGGTTGCTCTTTTCCTCATACCCACATCCAATCTACCAATAAAGTCTTTGGCCATAGTTTCAATACATCTAGAATCTGGGTCCTTGCCTGGATCCTGTTGGCTTCCTGACAGGTACCCTCCTCCTGAATTCTGCCCCTGCTCCCCTTTCACGCTACTCTCAGCACAGCGGTCAGAATGATCTCAATCAAATCATGTCCCTTTTCTGCTCAGAACCTTCCAACAGCTCCCCACCCTCAGATTCTTAAAAAGCACAGGTCCTTGCAGTGGCCTATCAGAAGTAGGATAATTATATGTCACTGTTTGTCCAGGATAGTCCCAGTTTCTATCTCTTGAGCTCAAGTAATTATTAACAGCCCCCACTCCTATCTTTCACTCTGAAAGTCTCCCAATGTAGATAATAAATTATACATGGTCACCCAGCTTATGGGGCCCTACTCTGTCTGGACTTCCCTCCATTAGCTGACTCCATCTCTTATTCTCCTCTCAGTTGCTTCCTTCATTGAAGCTACCCAAACCTTGCTATTCTTTGGATATACTGGACATGTTTTGCATATTCTCTCTTCCTGGAAATACTCTTCCCAGGTACCTGTGTAGCTTGCCCCTTTCATTCATATCTCTGCTCAAATGTCACTTTAATAAATCCTTGTCTGACCACCCATTTAAGATTGTGTCTCCTCCCTCTGTTCTAACCTTATTCATTCCTGCTTCATTTTTCTCCATAGTGCTTATCAAACTCCGATGTCCTAAGTAATCTACTTCTTCATTTTCTTTGTCCTTTTCCATCTACTAGAACATAAGTTCCATCACTTCTGGGTCCTTGGCATTTAAAACAATACTTGATGGGCTGTAGCTCAGGGGTAGAGCACTTTCCTAGCAGGCTCAAGGCCCTAGTTTGATCCCCAGCACCACAAAAAAGGAAAAGAAAACAAAACACAGTGCTTGGCAGATAGTAAGTATTCAAAAGATATTTGCTGCGTTGTTGGGCATTATGGTACATGCTTATAATCCCAGCACTCAGGAGGTGGAAGCAGGAGGATTACAATTTTGAGGCCAGCGTGGGCTGTATAGCAAGATGGTACCTAAATAAATAAATAAATAAATATGAGTAAATGAATGAGTATATTGTCACCATCATTTTATTATAGTTTAATGGGAAAAGCCCCCATGTATCTGTCAGCCTATCATGCATGCTGTGGGGACTTGTGTGTTGTGATGCTGAAAGCTATTCCACTGGTGTCTCAGATACCAGCAGGGCCACCTGTGGTAGATAGGCTGTAGCTGAGCTTCCAGACTAAGACAGACTAGGGGGAAGGACCCAGCAGCCCACTCCCAAAACAATTAGCCATTGAAAACCCTAGAAATAGCAAAGAAGTATTATCAAATATAGTGCAGGAAAATGAGCCCCCCAAGTTGGAGGGCATTCAAAAGACGACTGAGGAAGAGTTCTCTCCTCAAAGTATAGTTGACCTTAATAATGGGAATAGAGTAAAGCCCCTGGGACTTTCTTTAGGTAATATAGCATGACTCAAAATGAGAAGAAACATAGTGGTTGCAACAATAGGCACAACCATAAAAAGATTGTGTGTCAGTAGCAAGAATATGGAACCAACCAAGGTGCCCATCAACAGAAGAATGGATAAAAAACTATGGTACCTATACACACTGGAATACTACTCAGCAATAAAAAAGAAATAATGTCATTTGCAGCAAAATGGATGGAACTGGAGGACGTCATCTTAAGTGAACGAATACAAGCTCAAAAAGAGAAATACTGTATGTTCTCACTCATATGTAGGAGCTGAATCTTACTTAAAGGAAGAAAATATCCTACACATAAATTGATATATAAAAAATGCACAATTAAACTGCAAAGAAGGGACAGTATAAAGAGTAAAAAGGAGGGAGGGAACTAGCAAAGTAAAGCGAAGATTACAGAAGGTGGGATGGGGAGGAAGGTCAATGTGGAGGGATGAATTGGGAGAGGATGATCTCAATGTAAACAATGCAACTTCATGAGTATATTGGAAAAATAGGGGCATGTAACCCAAATATGCATTTGAGTTTTACTACATATTAACCATTAGCCTCCATAAACCTTGTGGGTTGATGAAAGTGTTGCCAGAAGTGATGTAAAGGATGCATAATGGGAAAAGCCAATGCTGTATTAACTCTGTACCCCATCATCATTTACTAATAAAGGGCAAGAAAAAAGACTGTGTGCCCACCATGGTGTTGGGTAGTGTTCCATCCTGCTCTACTTAGGGTTGCTATGAGTCAGATCCAACTTGAGGGCACCTAACAACAACAACAATAGGAAAGGGTAACTATTAATTTGCAAAAGAGAAAACATTGGCTAATAGCATTCAAAAAAGTGTTCTACTTCACAAGTAATCAAACGAATACTAATTGAAGCAAGAATGCCCTGCCATTTTTCAACTAACATTAGCAAAGATTACATAGTATTCAATACTAATGAGATTATAATGAGATGCACTCTCATAGTCTTCTGGAAGGATATGAATTGGTTTATATTTTCTAGAAAATGAACTGGTGGTGTTTCCAGAGCCTTAAAATGCTTGGTTTGTGGCTTTATTTTTTGTGTTTTGAAATACTAACTCCACAACTAGGAAATAATGAGAACCATATTAAGTACATATAGCTATATATGTTTATTATAGCATTATTTTCAATTTAAAAAAACTAAGTATAGAAATAGTTAAATACTAGTAGGTCCCTATGAAAGGATATTATGTAGTGTTTAAACATAGGGTTTAAGGATTATTTTTACTAATACGATAAAATATTGTGATATAGAGCAAGTATTAAAATCCAGTATGAGGGCTAGGTGCCATGGCACATGCCTATAATCCCAGTGATTTGGGAGGCTGAGGCAGAAGGACCTTGAGGTCCAAGGTCAGAGGCAGCCTGTGCAACTTACTGAGATCCTGCCTCAAAATTAAAAATAAACAAATAAAAAGGGGCTAGGAGTGCATCTCAGTGACAGAGCCCTTGCCTAGAATGTGCAAGGCCCTGAATTTAACTCTCCAGTACTGGAGGGGGAAAAAAAGTATGAGTACAATGAATAAATAAATAAATTATGTTTAAAAAGGCATGAGAAAAGATTAGTAAGAAAGTACGCCAAGTACTAGCAGTAGGTATGTATGGATGGTGCCATTTCAGATGATATCTGTTTCTTTTCTGTAGTTTTCTATTCTTTACAAATGCTTACAAAAATATATTACTTTTTATAACTGTAAAGAAGTTAAAAAATAAACACTTTTATTGAATGTCTACCAAATGCCACATCTTGGTAATTTTTTCTTTTCTTTTCTTTTCTCTTCTCTTCTTTTCTTTTCTTTTCTTTCCTTTTTTTTTTTCTTTGTGCTGGGGATGAACCTCACACACACTAGGCAAGGGCTCTACCACTGAGCCTAATGCCTGGTCTAGGGAAGCAAAGATGAAGAATGTGAAGAACGCAAAATTCCTGGCCTTGGGCTCCGTCTAGGCACCTTATAAAGCGTTGCCGGTGGCCTCATCAACTACCCCAATGCCCCCAGCCGGGGCTGAGCTCTGAGAAGGCTTGCACCCAGGTCAAAGTCCTTTCCTGTCATAGACAGCTGAATGTTTTGACACCTCCCTGTTCACTCTGCGTAAGCAGCAGTCACCTCTGCCCTGATTAAGACCAAGTCAAGCTGGTTCTGTGGAGGTGGATTACCTTTTCACCTAGGATATATTTATCAGATTGCTAAACAGATTGTAAAAAAATATGAGGATTTGAACTATTACCTAACACCTCTGTCTGTTGGCATAGAAAAGTCTAAAACCTGATTTCAAGACTCTTGAGACAAGCTTCCTCCAGCACTGCAAAGGTAATCCTTCCTGTCCAACCCCCCATTCTAACCTCTCAGGGTGCTCCTCACTTAGCATGGCCTACCCTGCCCCCACTCCTGCCACTCCTGTCCTCTGAACAGCCCTTTCCACCTTGCACACACAGCTGTCTTCTTTCCAGTGCATCCCTGCTAGGTCTCCCCACCTGGCCCTGGCTGGCCTGGCCTCCCCTGAGCGCTCCCCTTACCTCGTTGCCCTGTCTCTCCAAAGGAGGCTACTCATTTCCCCTTACCATGAACCTGAGAGTCAGGCAAGGCCTCAGCATTGTCCTTGTTCCTTGTACCTTTGCTGTATAAAATGCTTCTTTTAGGTGTGCCTTGGGCCCTTCTGGTTGCTGTTACCAACCATGTACCTGGTTACTTATCTACATTCTGTGAACTCTGTGGAACACAGCCCCAGGTCCTGGTGACGTCGTCTATGCTCAGGAGGATAAGCAACCGTACACTTGGCCTCACAGGACTTGACCTTTACCTAGCTTCACTCCCTTACTGCCAGGACGCACCCTGCATCCCATCAGTCCTACAGCTCCACCTCACTCTGGAGCCCTTGTTTTCCTCCCATCCCATCATCTCTCAGCTAACATTCTCTCTCTTCCGTGCCAGTTTATACCTCTGATCTCCCTGACTCACGCACATGCTTGCCACTACCTTGGTTCTTTTGTTTGTTCATCTTGCAAAAATCTAAGCCCCAGATAAATCAACCCATTTTACTCTTCAATCTCAATCCAGGCTGCTGAGCTAAGGTGCAGGAAAGAAGGGGATCTCTGACAGGTTGGAGGGAAACATGGGTGGGTGGGGCTGACAAGGGCATACAGGAACCAATTGTGATTGGAAGTGTAAATTTGTACAGACACTAATTTGCGTGGTTGTGTGTGGCCCAGGGTAGGAATAAAGTACATGCAAGACTGGATTTGGGGCTTTGCAGTACAGGTGCACAGGATGACAAGACAATGGAGGAACTAAGAATGATTGAAACAAAGGACCACAAGATCTAGACTGAAGAGGAAAAGAGAGTGAACAACTTCTGTTAGACCTAGTATGCTGTGTCCATCTGCCTCTTAGTTTTTTGTTTGGAGTGTTGAGAACCTGGCATGACATTAAACCTATAGCATTTAGGAAAAAAACTCTAGGTCAGCCTCACTGTGGTGGCAAGAACAGCATCTCTCTCTTGGACCTTCATCACTACCCCCACATAACTATGGGGACTTGAAAACCTAAAGAGGTGGAATGCGGCCAGTTGGCAAGAGCCTGCAGCTAGATTTCACTTTTCAGGATAATTAGAAATTAAGAATGCAGGTTGGAAAGCAGATTATGTGAGTCAGTGTTTCCCAGAGAAATTGAACCCATTGGATATGTAGACACAGACATGTACAAATAGGAGGAGACTCCACGTGGGAACTGACTCATGTGATTATAGAAGCTAAGAAGTCCCCTGATCTGCCACCTGCAAGCCAGAGAACTGGGAAAGCTCAGGGCATACCTAGTCCAGGCTAATTCCAAGGGTCTGAGGTGGCCAAGTAAGGGTGCTAGCGTAGTCCCCGAGTCAGAGGACAGGAGAATGAGGAGCTCCAATTTCCCAAAGGCAGGAGAAGATGAATGTCCCAGCCCAAGGACAGGGGCAGAGAGAGAATGACAGAATTTGCCCTTCTTTTGCCTTTTTGTTCTATGCAAGCCCTCCACAGATCAGATGATCCCTGTCCACATAGGTTAAGATGGGTCTTATTTATTCAGTCTATCCACTCAAATGATTGATAATATCTTCTTTAAAAACCCTTGCAGAAGCACCCAGAAATCATATTTTGCTAACTGTGGGGATATCCCTTAGCCCAGTGAAGTTGAAACATAAAATTGACTGTCACACAGACCAGAGCTCTAGTTTGGACCTGCCACATATTATGTTATTATTGTTGGGTGCCCTCAAATAGGGTCTGACTCACAGTGACCCTGTATACAACAAAAAGAAATACTCCTTGACACTGTGCTATGCCCACAATATACTAACTATAGCAACTGGGTAAATTACTTAATTTCTCTTTTGTTTCTTTATAAAGTGAAGACAACAAGAGCATCTACTCCTTAGGCCTGAGGATGTAGCTCAGTTGTAGGGCACTTGTGTAGCATGAATGAGGCCCTAGATCCAATCCAAGAAAAAAAGAAAGAAGAAAGAAAGAAAGAAGGAAGGAGAAAAGAAAGAGAAAGAGAAAGAAAGAAAGAAAGAAAGAAAGGAAGGAAGGAAGAAAGAAAGGAAGAAAGGAGGGAAAGAAAGAGAAAGAAAGAAAGAAAGAAAGAAAGAAAGGAAGGAAGGAAGGGAAGAAAGGAAGAAAGGGAAGGAAAGAGGAAGGAAGGAAGGAAGGAAGGAAGGAAGGGAGGGAGGAAGGAAGGAAGGATCTATCTCCTAGAGCTGTTGTGGAGGTCATGGACTATTGTTAACAATGGGTTTATGTTCTGAGAAATACATCTTTAGGTGATTTCCTCATTGTGCAAACACCAGAGAGCACTTACACAGACCTAGATGGGATATGCTCCTGTGCCCAGTGGTTAATACAGGGCATTAGATCCACATTTGATATAGGCTCTTTTTGAATATTTGTCAGTCTCGTTGCCTTCAGTGAAGCAGACTCTTTAACAGCTTCTGCCACTTTGTTCTACAGGATCATAACTATGGTGGAAGTGGACATGTCCCACTGGTAAGCAATGACCTTCACTGATTTTTCCACTTTCATAGTTCTTAGACACTTTTAATTTCATTTCTCAGTCAATCATACAACATTGCCCCTAAGTGACAACATCACCTGTGGGGTTTGCCTGCTCAGTGGCAATGATGAAAGCAAGAACATGAGACTGAGCTAAGCACAAGAGAAAACAATGCAATCAAGAGACATCTCAATACTTATGTAGGAGTCCCCTGCTGGCCACTGTCATAGATTTGGTCCCATGTTGACTTAAATGTTATTAGGCAGCTTGTGACTATATTATTATTGTAATAATATAATAACAAAGGCAATTCATGCTTGCCCAGGGCCTTCTAAGTTCTAGATTAACCTGGCTTCCAGCTCAGAATAGCACATTAAGATAGTTAATTATTCATGTTACCTAAATTTAATTCAGCCAAGACCTCCTAATTTCTTGTATGGAATTTTGCTATAGGGAGACCTATGTATCCACATGTATCTTCTCTCCTGGGTCATCTCATCCACATCTATGGCTTTGAAGACCAACCATTTTTTAATAACTCCTTAATTTGTAACTCATTCAGACTTCTCTTTTGAACTTCAGATTCAAATATTCAACTGTGTATTTAACATCTTCACTTAGATACCAAGTTTACATTTAAAATAAAACTAGGCAACAAAACAAATTAAAAATAAATAAAGTAAATAAAAATAGACAACAAAGTAAAAAACAGATAAATTGACTATATCAAAATTTAAAACCTCCGTGTACACATGAACAAAATCAAATGAGTGAAAAGGCAATCCATAGGATGCAAAAAAAATTTCCGAATCCTATACATGGTAAGGGAGAAGGACCTGGCAATCCACTCCCAAGACAATCCCGAAACAGTCAGCCATTGAAAACCCTATGAGGGTCGCTATGAGTCGGATACCGACTCAACGGCACCTAACAACAACAACAACATACATGATAAGGAGTTAATACCCAGAGTACATAAAGAACTCGTACAACTCAACAACAAAAACAAATTGATTAAAAAATGGGCAAAGCCAGGCACTGTGCATGCCTACAATCTCAGCGACATGTGACTAAGGCAAGAGGATCATGAGTTCAAGGCCAGAGACAGCCTGAACAACTTAGCAAGACCCTGTCTCAAAACTTAAAAAAAAAAAAAAAAGAAAGAAAACAACTACAAAAACAAAAACAAAATAAACAAAATAAACAGCAACAAAAATAAACAAAATTTTAAAAAACTGAAAAAGGGGTTGGAGGTGCAACTCTGTGGCTGAGATGCCCAGGCTGACCAAGAGCCGGGAGTTGGCCCGAATGACCCCCTTATCTTAGGTTTCTGTCTTGCAGGCACCACTCCACAAATTCCTTTAAAAGATCACTAGATCAGAATGCTCTGGGCAAAAACAAAGGGCTGTAGATATGGACAGTAATTTCCAGGAACTCCCAGGCCTCAAGATAATACAAATGACATACTTTAGCAACTCAAAGCCCCACCTTAAAGCCTGACCTTATCTGACTTTCACCTTCTCTACCCCCTCCTTCCCTGCTTGTAACCCACAATATAAGCCTTCACCCTACAAGGAGTTGAGGTCCCAACACTGAACCACTGCACCGGTGAGGTGTGGTACCCTCAAGCTCGAGCTTTAATAAAGGCTCTTTATTATTGCATGCGACTTCGGACTCCCTGGTAGTCTTTGGAACTCGAACTTTGGGCACGACAGTGGCAAGGTACTTTCTTAGCATGCATGAGACCCCAGGTCCAACTCCCAAGGACTACAAAAAAAGGGAGAGAGGGCTTGAAAGATGTGAACAGGCATTTCTCCAAAGAAAATATATAATCAGCCAATAACACATGAAAATAAGATACCTGAAAACACTACTCATTAGGGAAATCCAAATCAAGTCACAATGAGATACTTCATCATACCCATTATGATGGCTACTATCAAAACACAACACAACAAAAATGAAAAATAACACTGTTGGTGAGGATGTGGAGGAAATAGAACCTTTGGACATTGCTGGTGGGAATGTAAAATGGCACAGCTAACACACAGACACACTCACACACACACACATACACACACACAATTTTTGAAGCTCTTTAAATGTTAAACATAGGCTGAGGATGGAGCTGAGTGGCAGAACACTTGCCTACCATGCACGAGGCCCTGATTTGATTGCCAGCACCACACACACACACACAAAAAAAAAAAGTTTAAAAATTACAATGTGATCCAGCAATTCCATTTCTTGGTAAATGCCCAAAACAATCAAGAACAGGTGCTCAAATAGATGTCTACAGCCATAAAACTCTAGCATCCAATCTTGTCACATCTTGGAAGCTATGTAGGGTCAGGCCTGGTTAGTACTTGGATGAAAGATTGCCTGGGAATACAGGGTACTGTAGGCTTAGGAGAAGGAACTGGCAGCCAATTCCTGAAACAATCAGCCACCGAAAACCCTCTGAATAGCAGAGAAGCACTGACAATAATGCCAGACATGGCACAGTGTGAGGTGGTGTTTCGTTCTGTTATACCTAGGGTAGCCCTGAGACACACTTTTCCTGACTTTAAATGAGGCATCTGACTCGATGCCACCTAACAACAACAACAACACCTCAAATAGATATTTATTATATGCATGTTTGCAGCAGTATTATTCACAATAACCAAAAGGTAAAAGCAACTCAAGATCCATTAGTGGAAGAAAGAGTAAACAAAATGTAGTATACACATACAATGCAATATTATTCCCATTTAAAAGCAGGAAAATGTGATACATGCTACAACATAGATGAACTTGAAGATGCGCTAAGTGGCAATAAAGTGGGCACAAAAGGACAAATACTATATGATTTCACTTATGTGACATACCTGGAGTGGTCAGATTCATGGGGACAGAAAGTAGAATGGTGGTTTCCAGGGGCTGGGGGAGTGAGGAGTTGTAGCTTAATGGGTACAGAGTTTTGGTTTTGCAAGATGAAAAGGGTTCTAGAGAAGGACAGTGGTGATAGTTGCACAATAATGCACTGAGCTACAACAATCAAAAATGGTCTAAATGGTAAATTTTACGTTTTGTATATTGTCACAATTTCTTAAAAGCAAAAAAAGAAAAATTAAATTTAAAAATGCTTCCCAAACTTCCACTCAATCAAATTTCTCCTTTTCAAAAACTGGCACCCAAACCACCAGCTTACTTTTCAGCTTAGGCTGAATATCTAGGAGTCATCCTTACTTTCCTTCCCTCGTACCTATATCCAGGAGTACGTCACATCATCTTTTGCTTCCAAAACATAGCCGTGTGTGTGTGCATGTGTGTCTGTGTGTTTGATGTTGAGAATGAAACCCAGGGCCTTTCATATACTAAGCACACGATCTACCACTGAACTCCACCTCTGTTGTTATTAGGTGCCATCGAGTCAGGTCCAACTCATAGTGACCTTATGTACAACAGAACAAAACACTCCCCAATACTGTGCCAGGCACATGATCTTTTTTTATGTTTAAGCTCATTGTTGCAGTCACTGTGTCAATCCATCTAGTTAAGGGTCTTCATTTTTTTCATTGACCTGCCACTCTCCCAAATATGATGTTCTTCTCCAGCAATTGGTCCCTCCTGAGAACATGTCCAAAATACATCAGACACAGTCTAGCCATCCTTGCTTCCAAGGAGCACTCTGGTTACTGTTCTTCTAGGATGAAACTGTTGGTTCTTTTGGCAGTCCATGGTATATTCAATATCCATCTCCAGCACCATAACTCAAAAGCATCAATTTTTCTCCTGTCTCCCTTATTTGTTGTCCAGGTTTCACAAGCACATGATGCAACTGAAAATACAATGGCATGAGTCAGGTGCACCTTTGTCTTCAATGTGACATCTTTACTTTTTAGCACTTTAAAGAGATCTTTTGCAGTTTTTCCTAATGCACTGTGGCTTTTGATTTCTTGACTGCTACTTCTGTGGGTGTTGGTTGCAGAACCAAGTGAAACAAAATCTTGGACAACCTCAGTCTTTTCTGCATTTATCATGAAGCTGCATACTGACCCAGTTGCAAGGAGTTTTGTTTTTTGTGTTTTTTGTGTTTTTTGTGTTTTTTTGATGGTGGGGTGCAATCCATACTGAAGGCTGTGTTCATTGATTTTCATCAGTAAATGCTTCAAATCCTCTTCAGTTTTAGCAAGGAAAGTTGTGTCATCTGCATAATGCCGACTTTAATGAGCCTTCCTCCAATCCTGATGCCACATTGTGATTAATAAAGTCTAGCTTCTTCATGTCAAAATGAATCACATTATGATGTACATTAAAAATTTCTAATAAAAAAATATGCATTTGAAAAAAAAAAAAAAGTCTAGCTTCTTGGATTATTTGCTGAGCATAGAGATTGAAGAGGTATAGTGAAAAAGCCCTGAGACACACCTTTCCTGACTTTAAGTGAGGCAGTGTTTCCTTGTTCTGCTGGAACAACTGCCTGCTGGTCTGTGTACAGATTTCTCATGAAAACAATTAAGTGCTCTGGTATTCACATTCTTCACAATGTTATCCATAATTTGTTGTGATCCATACAGTCAAAGACTAGCCTTTGCCTAGTCAATAAAACATAGATAGACATCTTTCTGGTATTCTCTGCTTTTGGCTAACGTCCACCTACCATCAGCAATGATGTCCCTGCTTCCACATACTCTTCTGAATCCAGCAGTTCCCTATCTGTATACTGCTGCAGTCGCTTTCCAATGGTAGCCCCCCAAATATACCCTGAGTTCAGTCACTTATCTCTTCTCACCCCGTTCAGGCCAGCACAAGCTCTTGTGTATGGTGCTGCAGTAGCTTCCTAACCAACCAACCTGTTTCTATTCTCATCTGTTCTCCATGGAGCAGCCAGATGCTCCTTTTATGATAGAAATCAGACCTGATCTCCTCAGCTCAAAAGTCCTCCAAGAATTTCTCACCTACAAAAAAATTCACCCACCCTCCTACTCTCTAGAAGGCGCTGGATGATCTGGCCTCCACATAAACTGGCTTCCTGCCAACCTGTCAGACTTGTGTCCCAGCTCTGCTCCCTTTGATCACTGTGTTCCAGTCCCGTGGTCTTCCCAAGCACAGCCAGCCTCACGGTCTGTGCATGCGCTGCCTGCTGCTCTGTTCGCTGCCTTCTGCTTGGTAGGCTGCCTTCCAGATCGTCACAGGAGCAGATTCCTCTCATCCTTGCCCCTTGGCTCAGCTGTCACCTTCTTAGGAATGTGTTCACTCACCATTCAATCTAAAGTGGACAACCACTGCCTGTCACTCTACATCATGGCTCTCTCTTCTTTCTTCTTGGCACTTACTATAATGTGAAATTTGCATTCACTTTTACAAGTTTATTATCAGCCTCTCCATCCCCCAAGTAAAATGTGAGTGCCAAGAGAACAGATATCTCACTTCTTTCCTCAATTCCGAGAACCCAGAACAGTGTCTGGCATATAACAGTCTATCTGTACATTTGCCACACAGCAAAGAATTAAATAACATCAGTGACCCAATGCTCCTGCAATGTCATGAATATACATAAAAGTTCTAATTTCTAATATTAGCTCTCATTAATTTCTTTTCCATCTATTCTGGAATGTGATAACCAATCTGTAGAGCGAGCTCAGCATATCTCACTTTTCATTTTATACAGGACTACCCTGAAGGGAATGAGTTCAAATTGCTATGCTGCTAACAGGACGATCAAGCTTGTGGCAAATCATAATCATTTCTAGGGAATTTACAAACGGACTGTATCTCTTGAAGCCAAATTGTGAGGGGCTTCTTTGTTTTTGTTTTGTTTTGTTTTGTTTCCATTTTTGTTGTTGTTGTTTTGTTTTGTGGTACTTGAGGGTTGAACCCAGGGCCTTGCACATATTTTGCAAATGCTCTACTACTGGGCTACACCCCCAGCCCAGTTTTTATTTTTTTATTTTGAGACAAGTTCTCGCTAAGTTACGCGGGCTGCCTCTGGCCTCAAACGTGCGATCCTCCTGTCTATGCTTCCCAAGGCGCTGGGATTACAGGCAGTCATGAACTAGAACCTCTGTAACCATAGCCAAAATAAATCCTTCCTCCTTTAAGTTGTTTTTCTTGGTACTTTTAACAGTGGAAAAAAACTAACACAAATAGTTACTTCAGATTTGACTTAAGGTCCCCTTACCATAAAAGTCTATAGACAATGGTCGATGAACAGCAGGGGCTAGACAGACCCTCTGCATCAACCTTCACTCTGATGTTGATGCTATAATATTGGATGGAGCTTTGACCTTCCACTCTTCTCAAAGGAGGAAGGGTTTTTTTTTATTAACACATAATATTTGTACATATTTATGAGGTACAACATAAAAATTGATTCAAGTATACATTGGGCATGAAGTCAGGATATTAGTATATCCATCATATCCATCACCTTAAGCTTTTATCATTTCTTTAGGGAAAGTACATCCAAATTCCTTTCTTCTAACCATCTTGAAATATATAATACATTATTGTTAATTATATTCACCTTGCTGTCCACAGAGCATCAGAACTTATTCTTCCTATCAAATAACATTGTACCCCCTTATTCTCCTCAGTCTCTGGTAACTACTATTCTGCTCTCAATTTTGATGAGATCAAACTTTTTTAGACTCTACTTATGAGTGAGACCAAATGGTGTTTGTCTTTCAATGCCTGACATATTTCATTTAATGTAATGTCTTCCAGGTCCACAGACACTTCCACATCATATTTTCTTTATCCATTCATCAGTTGATGGACAACAAATGTGAGACTACAGGTGTCTTCTCAACATATTAATTTCATATCCTTTGGATATATATCCAGAAATGAGATTTCTGAATCATACAGTCAATCTATTTTTAAGTGTTTGGGGTTTTGTTTGTTTTGTTTTGACACAGGGTCTTGTTATGTAGCCCAGGATGGCCTCAAATTTGCAATCCTCTTGCCTTAGCCTCCCAAATGCTGGGATTACAGTTGTATACCACCAAGCCTGGCTTAATTTTAGTTTCTTGAGGAAACTCTATACTAGCCATGTAATTTACATTCCCACCAAGAGGGTGAGTTCCTCTTTCTAAAAGGAGTTCTTTCTTTGGAGACTTCCTCCTTCTCAGGGAATTAATGTCTGATGGCTCACATGACCTCCAGACATATTCAAATCCATGGAGAACACATGGTTCTTAAGGTGCTTCTTCCTGGGCATGGTGGCACATGCCTGTAATCCCAGCAGTTTGGGAGGCAGAGACAGGAGGATCGAAAGTTCGAGACCAGAGGCAGTCTGGGTAACTTAGCAAGACCCTGTCTCAAAAACTAAAAAATATGGGCTGGGGGTGCAGCTCAGTGGTCCAGCACTTGCAAAGCATGCAGGCACGAGGCCCTGGGTTCGATCTCCAGTACTGCAAAAAAACAAAAACAAAAACAAAAACAAACTAATAATTATAATTATAACTGACATATATTTCACACTTGATATATGCTGGGCCCTTGAGCTAAACACTATCATCCTGGGAAACTGAGGCATAGAAAACTTTCCCAAGATCCCACGCTAGGCATTGAAAGAGTCATCAGTTGGATTCTGTTCTTTCTACCACATCCAGGGACTTTACTCTTACTCAGTACACTCAACTGTCTGTTATTTCAGACATAATCATCAGATTCATCTGTAAAATTCTATTGTGTGAGACAAAAGGTAAAACAAATCAAGGAATTACAAATGTTTATTCTTCTAGACTTTAACGTGTCGTTTGGCTCAAATAATCTGTGTATTAGTTATCTGTTGCCTCATAACATAATATCCCGAGATTTGGCAGCTGTAAGCAATACCTTTTGCCATCTCTCACAATTCCTGAGAATCAGGGATCTGAATTCCATTTACCTGGGTGGTTTTGCTTCAGTGTGTCTTATGACATTGCAGTCAAGCTGTTGGCAATCAACCAGAGACTCAACTGGTGCTGAAGGAGCCATTTCCACGATCAATCAAGATTGTCAGTGGGTTCCATGGTCTCACTGACTGTTGGTAGACTTCATTCTTTGCCATCACATGGGTCTCTTAAAAGGCTGCTTGCAAGATGGCAGCTCGCCTCTCCCAGAGCAATAGCAAAAGTGAAGCCAGGTGCCACGGCACACGCTTGTAATCCCAACTACTTGAAAGGGTGAGGCAGAAGGATCACAGATTCAAGGCCAGAGTCAGTCTGTGCAACTTGGTGAGCCCTTATCCAAAAATTAAAAAATTTAAAAAGGCACTGGTAGTGTGGTTCAGTGGTGGAGCACTTACCTAGCCTGAATGAGGAATCTTTTTTTATAATGTAACTGTTGCCAGAGTCCTACCAGCTGGGGTTTAGCTCAGCTGGTAAAGTGCCTCACTGGACTGTCTGAGGACTCAGGTTTAATCCCCAGCACTGCAAAAACAGAAGGATCTGGCAACCCACTCCTGGAGCAATCCTGAAGTAATAAGCCATTGTAAACACTGTGAGACTTAATGGCACCTAACAACAACAACAACCAGAGTCCTAAGCCAGAGGTTTGACTCTGGAGATCCCAACAGACCAGATTCAACCACCTGCCATCTCAAAATTCAATCAGCAGAGAGAGAGAGATGCATAGTGGTGAAGCAGGAAAGGAATTTATTTTCAGTGTGGCCACACAGGAAAGAAAGTGAGTCTAGTGACCGCCTATAAAAACCTTCTTCCAAGTACTAGGAATAGCTCCAGGATTATGTACGGGAAAGACAAAAGCAGGGAGGGACAAGGGGTTTGCAAAGCAATCTCAGCCAGAGTGCAGTATGGTTGACCATTAGCTTAGGTCTGGTTCTGTAGGGGCCTGCTGGACCTAGGGAGCAGGCTTCATCATTATTGCTCGGAGGTAGTTTTGGTTCCCAGCATGAGATGATTACTTGCAGGGCTCACCATTCCTAGCATTCAAGTTGGGAAGCAGAAGTAACCGTAAACGTTAGAGGGACAAAATGGAATCAGTTAAGACAAGGACTGGATCTTCCTTCAGGGGAAGCAAAGGACCATTTCAAAGAGGTCTTCTCCAGGGCACCTAACAACAACAACAGCAACAACAAGGTGATGTAAATTCCATCACTTCTCTTGAATGCTGTTGGTCACAGAGACCAACTTGGCACAAAGCAGGAGCCACCTATACAGGGTGTAACTATCAGGAGGCAGGGATCTTTGGGTGCCACATAGACCGCCAGCCAGTGTTTAAATTAACATAATCTAGGATTCTACCCCGGAATCTGCTATCTGTTTAAGTTTCTCTTATATATAAAATAGGAACATTCTGAGATGGGGATGTAGTTCAATGGTAGAGGGCTTGCCTTGCATGCACAAAACTCTAGGTTCAATCTCCACCATCGTAAATTAATTAATTAATTGTTGTTGTTGCTAGGTGCTGTCGAGTCGGTATCTGACACATAGCAACCCTCATAGGGTTTTCAATGGCTGACTGTTTCACAATTGCCTTAGGGAGCGGATTGCCAGGCCCTTCTCCCACTTTTGCGGTGCTGGGAATTGAACTCAGGACCTCAACGACTGCAGCGCAGCGCTCTACCAACTGAGCTAAATCCCAGCCCCAATTAATTAATTAGGAACATTCTAATTCAAAGTCTTGAAGGCTCGGGTAACTGATTCAGATTCTGAGTACTCTCAAATCTTTTAAAGATGCAAATTTTTTTTTTTTTTTTTTTTTTTTTGGTGGTACTGGAGGTTGAACCCAGGGCCTTGTGCTTGCATTCTTTGCAAGTGCTAGACCACTGAGCTACACCCTCAGCCCCCCCCCCTTTTTTTTTTTTTTTACTTTTTGAGGCAGGGTCTCACTAAATTTCTTAGATTGCCTCTGGTCTCAAGCTTGCGATCCTCCTGTCTCTGCCTCCCAAGCCGCTGGGATTACAGGTGTGTGCCAACACCAGGCTCTTAAAGATGCAATTTAACCAAGCATTTTTTTATTTGCTAAACCTGGAAATTTTCATATTTTGGCTACTAGAAAATTTTACATTACAAATGTAGCCAGGTGCTGGGGTGCGTGCCTGCAGTACCAGCTACTGGGGAGGCTGAGACAAGTGGATTACTTGAGCCGAGGAGTTGGAGACCAGCCAGGGCAACATAGTCAGACCCCATCTCAAAACAAATAAAAAGAAATAAAATTACAAATATAGCTCCTTATTCTATGAAACAATGCTGCTTGTTATTGTTGTTGTTGTTGTTGTTGTTGTTGTTGTTGTTGTTACCAGCCAGCATGTGAGTTAACTGTGCAAGAATAATCCGAGGGGAACATTTAATCCTAGGCTAGAATCCTTAATAATAACCTTGAAGTTAAAATTCTACACTTGCTTGAACAAGTTAAAGAACAACAAAATGGCTTATTAAGAACAGAACACAATATAGAAAGAACATCGGGGTTAGAATTAAGCCATCGCTCCCAACCTAGCTACTGTGGTAGCTAACAGTCTCAGTATCAAAATAATCAGTCACTCTTACAAGGATGTGTGGTGTCAAGGGCAGCTGTCAATGAGACACTGGGCCAGTGACATTCTTTCTCTGGGCTGGGGCAAAAAAGTCGGGAGAGGGGCATATTTAATACTTGAGCCTGGAGGCCACTAGCCCACACCACCCAACCCCCTTGCGCATCTACATCAGGAATGAAACAGCCTTCAACGCGGCCTGGGAGCGTGGCCCGATGAAGCCCCGCCCAGCCCAGCCAGGCCCGAAAACCAGGGCCCGCCCCCGCCTCGGGCACACGCGCTGCCCGGCGGTCCACCCGCGTCATGACGGCCTAGCTCCGCCCCGCCGCCGCACCGTGCCGCACTGCCGGCAGGCGGGGCGGGCCTTGCGGCCCAGGCGCCGTACCCGCCTCGGCCTAGCTCCCTGTGTGAGGCTGGCTGAGACGTCGGGCTGCGGCGCTGGCAGCGGGAGCTCGCGAGCCTGCTGGGGCGGAGGGCGGTCCCCAGGTGCGTTCCTCACTGCCAGGTCGGGCGGCGGGTGCCCTGCGCACACGCGCACGCTCTCGCCGCGCCCCGCCCCCGCGCGCCTTGGTGTCCCCAGATCCTGGTAAAGCGCCTCTGGCCGCTGAGGACAGCATGCGGGACTACGAGGAGGTGACCGCTTTCCTCGGCAAGTGGGGTCCCTTCCAGCGCCTCATCTTCTTCCTGCTCAGCGCCAGCATCATCCCCAATGGCTTCAATGGCATGTCAGTCGTGTTCCTGACGGGGACCCCGGAGCACCGCTGCCGGGTGCCGGACACCGCGAACCTGAGCAGCGCGTGGCGCAACCACAGTGCCCCGTGGGTGCTGCAGGATGGCCGCGAGGTGCCCCACAGCTGCCGCCGCTACCGGCTGACCACCATCGCCAACTTCTCCGCGCTCGGGCTGGAGCCGGGGCGCGATGTGGACCTGGAGCAGCTGGAGCAGGAGAGCTGCCTGGACGGCTGGGAGTTCAGCCAGGACATCTTCTTGTCCACCATCGTGACCGAGGTGGGTGGCAGCCCCCCCGTCGGAGTCTGGTAGCACGGAGGCAACGGTTGTGGTCTTTGAACCCTCCAACCCCCAGGTGCGCTTTGGACTCTGTCACTCCCTTTCCCCTAACACACAACTCCCTGTAATGGGCATCTTCCTGCCAGGTGACCAGGGAACACTTTGCAAGGTGACTTCCTACCAGAGTGTGCTCGTCAGAGCACGAGTGTCAGGCAATCTACACATCCTGATTAAAGATGGAGCCAGGAAGGCCCTGCCAGCCCCTAGGAGATGCTCTAAGACCCTGACTGGTTGGACTTGCTCTGGACGGTGTTGAGAGTGATGAGCAGAGCAAAGACTTGGACCAAAGGACTATCACCATTTTTCCTCCAGCCTTTTAGCATCTGTTTAGAAAAAAGAAATACTCCTCTTTCCAGAACTTTTAAGGTTAAAGGAAGCATGTATATAAAACTCTTTCCTTCTTTCTCTAGTTGTTTCTTCTCCTACCCCAAAATGAAAGCTGTGCTATGCCCCATGAGGAATTGTTTCCCTTTTGCCCATGGTCAGTTACATTTCTTAAGGACTCATTCCTCGGAAGATCTACTGAGGGTGACTTGTTGACCTTCAGTGTTTTGTGTGGTATTCTGAGCCAAAATTACTGGCCAGGTTTAGTTGAAGTAGAGAATGAGGAGAACCTTTGTCATTTCCCACTGCCTTGGATTTTCCTTTCAGGTGGCTTTGTCTGCCCCCCAGTGAACCCACATCCTTTCAAGCTGGGGTGCAACATGATGTTAATGGGGTATGTGTGCATGTTTAGGGACTCAGGCACTGACAGTAATTCCCTGGATTCTCAGCAAGCACTGGCTAAGCAGGGCAGTGAAAGGAGCCCTTCTTGGTACACATCAGGACATTAGTTCACTGAGTGACAGGATTAGGGATTAAGGAAGACTTCCTGGGGGAGGAGGCCTCTCCAGTGAGTCTAGGGTGTTTAACTGAGCTGAACACAACAGAAAGAAACTCCAGCAGAAGGGCAAAGAGAAGGGAATGGTAAAGGGAAGCCATGGGTCCAGATATGGCATCTAACCCTTCTGGACTCAGGTACTGAGGATTCTTCCTGGAGCCTCCGGGAACCTTACAGGTGTTCGAGAGGCCCCAGGTGTTTAGCTTCTGGGGGCTGTTGCCCTTCAAGGGGTGGACTCTTGAGAGTTGCCCCAGGAGACTCGCTGTGTTCATACGCGTGTTTTCTCTGTACTTTTGGAAGTTTGATGTCCCTGCACCTGTGCCTGCGTAGTCCACATATAAGTAGTAGGAGTGTGATGTGAGCCCCACTGGGATTTCCAGCCCAGTGTCATCATTCTAGGGTCATGAGGCATCACAAACTGGCATAAGAAGTACTGAGTGGCGGCAGCTGGCTGCTTTGGGGCCAGTGAGTCCAAAGAGAATGAGAATTTTCAGTTGCCCCACATTCTAGGTTCTAGCTTCCCATGGGAGTCCGTTACCTTCTTGGAAGCCAGTGAGAACTGTGACAACAGAGGCTGTCCCTGGGGTTGACACAGGAGTCACTACAGATTCTGCTTGTGGCTGCCCCAAGAAGAGGTAGTGTGAAGTCAAAAGCAGCTTATGGCATCTCCTGGGGTCTTACCTTGACCTTGAGGGTCCCCTGGCTTACTCTAGTCTTTTGCTCCTGCTTCCCTGTCCTTATCCTGCCTTTTGCCTAGGGTGGTGGTTGCACCAGTGAGCTCCCAAAGGCCAGCTGTGCAGGAAGGGTCCCAATCCTTCTGGTTTATCTTGCTGCCAGTGTCAGTCTGTTTTTTTTTTTTTTTTTTAAACATGTTTAGACTTTATTTGGCTGTCTTAGCAGTTTCATAAGAGCTTTGTGCCCTTTCACCTACTTTCAGGTTGTCAGTCTTTGCAGGGAGGCAAGATTAATACTTTACTTAGTCTTTTGTTTTGAGATGCTGGAATGCCTGACTTGAAGTCCAAGACTGCTTATTCCTCTCAGATGAACAGTTACTGTTTGAAGTTGCTGCATCAACATTCTAATGACTTTCTAAAGCCCAGACCTGGCCTGCTGAGCACTGCAGCCAGTCCCATCCATGCTAAATGTCTCCAAGCCTGTCCTCAGCCCAAATTAAAGTGTTTGTGAGTGCACTGATATTGAATTCCTATTTGTATTTTTTTTGACAGAAGACTGAAATGTCAGGTCTCCTGTTTGACTTTTTTTTTTTTTTAAGTTGAAGTACATGTCGTACTAAACTTGACAGTAGACTTAGATCTTTGCATCTCTCTTAATTCTTGACACAGGGCTGGATCCAGGGGAATTTTCCATTCAGGAAGATTTTTACTGAATGGGTTAATGAATACTTTAAAAAGTTTTCTCTAAAGTTTAGGAACTAAAGAAAAATGGGTAGTCTAATTCATAGGAGGGAAATTTGAAGATAGCCAAAAAAGGATTGATTGGAGTATTTTAAAGGAAATGTGATGTTCCACCCCTTGACTGGAGTTTGGTGCTATATGTATCTGGAGCCAGGCATTGGGATTAGCAAAAAAAAAAGGGGGGGGACACTATTTATAATGTGAAATAGGTCTGTGTGTCCATAATTCAGGAATAGTTTGGTGATCCACATGCTTCTAGGCCTATCCCTCCTCTGGTCCCTCAGTCACCCCTAGGGCACTGGGAAATCATTCCACCTACCTTGCAGTGCTTCTGGGTCCAGGGCTGCCCCTGCCCCTGGGAACCTGGGTGATTTCTCAGGTTGTGGGACCTCTTGCTCTTTGGTTTCACTGTAGCCCAGTGCAGCTTGCAGGCAGAAGGTTTTCTTTAGTGACTTCTAAGGCTTCTGGGGTGCATTCAGCCACAGCCCAGCAGTCCTCTGCCTCACCTGGCTTCCTACCTGCCTCTGCTTTCCAGAAGTCCCCAGCCCAGTCCTTGGCAGGACCCAGCTCACTGACTGTTGTCCTGGACTAGCTTTTCCATTAGTCTTGTCTCATGCCTAGATAGTCGCAGGAGATGAGAGGGCCCCCACTGTTATCCACAAGCCACCTGGACAAAAAGCCCAAGCACCCTGGAAGGCTGAGCCAGGGCTGACTCTGGGCTGGAGAGCCCAAAGGGACACAGAGCCTGTGCCACACTGCTGCCCTCTCATGGGAAGCACAGACCCTCATCCATGCCTTTGCAGCTGCGTGGCAAACCAGAGAAGCCACTTGCTGGGTCTAGTGGCCTCTTGGGCACACATAGTAGACACATCTGTCTGTAAGTGGTCAGGCTGAGCTTCTCTCTATCCCAGAACCATCACCCTGGGTCTAAGTTCTGACAGTTAATACAAGGCAGGGGTCAGGTAGCAGGGAATTTATTCTAGAAATTGAAGTGCAAGATTTATCTGAACTTTGGGCATCCATGCCCAGTAACTAAGCCCAAAGGATGCTGTGATGTTGAAGGTCGGTAGCCCACTTTGTTTGGCCATTCACTCATTCACCTGTGTATCAAATAGCTCCCCGGACACTCCCCCATATAGGGCACTGCTAGGCATTGTAGAACATGTGGTAGCAAATACCTCTTTTCTTTGCCCTGATAGCCTTGGGGCAAGGATCCACCATTCTATTTATTTATTTAAAACAGAGTGTCACTCTGTTGCCTAGGCTGGCCTCAAACATCTGGGCTTAAATGATCCTCCTGCCCCAGGTTCCCAAGTACTAGGACCACAGACTTGCACTCAGCTAGGATCCACTGTTAATTGCCATAGAAAGCAGGACTGAATGTGTGGAGGAATACGTGGCCTTCAGTATCATATGGTGCTTACTGAGATGCTTGACTATTGATGCGGTCAGGCAGGGTACATCTCAGGGTAGAATTCTTGCCTTCTGGGCACAGAACTGATTTCTTTTCCCTTCCAACCAATTCATAGGTAAGAACATTCAGTCCTGGGAGCTCTATCATCTCTCTACATCTCATAACTGCAAAGCAGTGCCAATTAAGTATGAGATACAAGAGACACAGTTCTCCTACTTTTTTAAAAAAGGTTAACAGCTTTCTAGAAGCATACATGGTACAAAGAAACTGCATCTATCTAAACTGTACAGTTTGAGAAGCGCTGACACCCATATCCATATATCCTTGAAGACATCACCACTAGAAAGGCATGTTTCTGACAAGGAAGACTGGAAGATATAGGCCCCTTGCCAGATTCTTTCAGGCTGGGCCTTCTTGCACAGCTTACCCAGCTGAGGGGGAAGGATGCCAGACTCATGGTCTGAATCTTAAACCCACATGTTCAATTTTAAAACTGATACCTGTTATCATCAGCCAGGACAGCCCATCCCACATGCCAAGTAGCAGCATCGATAAACTAGACTGTAGCTGCTCCCATCCCAGCTGGGGAGGTAGGAGCTCAGTCTAGGAACACTGTACTCCTCTGTGAACAGAGGAAGCAGGGATACTTAGCCTGGATCTGCGGGCTTCTTACTACATCCCTCCTAAGGAGGATGCAGGCCAAGTCCAAGAGCCCACTGCAGTCTATCTGGTGGTTGACAGGTAAATGAGTGGATTGACTGGCTGGAACCTATTCTGTGTTTTTGAGACATCTCACCTTTCCTGGTCACAGACCCCCTGTGGCCAGTAGGAAGGAAGTGTTAAGGCAAGCCAGGCCCTGAGAATTGTCAAGATTGTCAATAGGAGGTGGCGGGCACAGTTTTTTCAAGGAGTTATGCATGTGCCCAGTCTAAAGACAGGCTGGACCAAGCAGTGGGGATGAGGAGCCCAAGAGATGCTCTAGGGCCTGTCCCAAGATGAACACCGCAGTCCTATCCTCTGAAGAGCAGTTTGACCTGCTTTCAGGTGGCACCCAGCCTCGTTAGTCTGCGATTCCCTGGAAGGCTGCTGTTGGCTGACCTGATGGAGTTTCCAACCCCACAGCTCCCTGCCAAAGCCCATGTGGATCTCTTATCTAGCTCAGCCCTGTCAGTCCCCAGCCTGCATGCCAATAAACAACTGCTGGCCCTTTACCCATGCTTTCATCTTTGTTGCAGCAGAAATGATGCATCTCGTCATATTTCAAGAGCAGCAGAAGCCACAGCCTGTCCTGCAGAGGCTGGCGCCCATCCCGATTCCCTCAGCCTTGGCTCCCCACCACTCCCCAGACTTTAGCATCCTCCTGTGCATGGAGACCACCCTAGGAGCACCCATCCCTGCCACAAAGATGGCATCTGGGGCTGGCACTGCCAAGGCTACTCAGGAGGAAAGGCTGTGGCAGCCTGAGTGTTCAGGCTGTGGTGCTCAGCATACTTGGCTCATATTGGTATGGCCTTCCTCTAGATGTGGGAGTCATGTACCCCAGTTTTCCCTGGGTGAGGAATTGCCACCCCGCTCAGGCCAGTCCAGTGCCTGCTCATTCCACGGTGGAGAGTCAGCAGCTCACCTGAGGGAGCAGCAGAGGTTCTTTGTGTCCTGCTCAAAGGCTGCCTTCCATCGCCTGGAGAGGTATCTGGAGGCTGTGTGTCCGCAGCCCAGGGGAGCAGTGAAGTGGACTTGTTTTTCCTTCTGTCTGTGGCCTGGAAGGTTGCTTTGTTCAAGGGAACCGTACATTCCCCTGTCTCTGTTGGCTACTAGGGAGCTAGTGGGCTCTGTGTGGAAGGCAGGCAATAGCCTGATACCCACCAGGCAAAGGTCTGAATTCCCGGGAAGGTGACTGTGCTTGTGAGAAGTTAGCCAAGGTTCCTACCATGTGCATCCCGGGTCTGGGAAACATTTTTCTGGGAACCACTGAGTTTCCTGTTTGGGCTTCCACCCTTCATTTGGCTTTCATCCTTCATTTGGCTCCTCTTTCAGCCAAGGCAGCCTGGTGTTGGAGTGTCTAGCTATTTCCCCATGTCCCGCTTTGCTGTCTGCAGACCTCTTTTCCTGGTTGTGGTAACCATAGATGGGGTCGAACATCCAATGCTGGAAACTTGAGCAGAGCAGCCCGTTCCCTACCCCAATGTCTGTTTTACAAACAAGGAAATTAAGGCACAATATTGTGGGGTTGGCAGGTATCTGAGGTTTGGCAATCAGGTAACCCTAGTGTGGAAGTTAAAACCCCATCCCCTGACTCCCAGCTGGCAGCTCTCAGTCATGATTGGGTCTCGAGTTACTGGTGTGCGGCAGCAGGGAGTCCAGCTCTGAATGTCATAGGAAGGACTGAGGGATTGTTGGCCTGAGTGGAGTGAAGGAACCGGTCCAGACACCACACTCTGGGCTCTGTGGCTTTAGTGCCTTGCTGGATGCTTTGATCTTGAGACTCCCCCTGCTCCAGGGGCTTGAACCCCACTGAGCAAGGGCACCTTGCCTCTTCCGCCACTCTGGCCTCTGTCCATATTCTTAGGAGTGAGCGCAGGAGGCCATGCTCACAAGAGGTCAGTATCAAGTCAGCATGCTATTCTCTTCCTGTCTCCTCCCATC
Source organism: Pedetes capensis (assembly GCA_007922755.1). Taxonomy (NCBI): domain Eukaryota; kingdom Metazoa; phylum Chordata; class Mammalia; order Rodentia; family Pedetidae; genus Pedetes; species Pedetes capensis. The sequence continues at coordinate 212,606 of VMDO01000815.1, forward strand.
AAAATGAAAGCCACAGAAAACAGATTGGGGAGGGCGGAGCCCCCTGCTCTCTGCATTGTCCCCCAGGTGAGCCAGGACCTACATAAATGAGCTTCTACACCCAGAGCATGCAGGGATGCAGGGTATTCTGATTTCATTATCCAAGAAGCCTTGCATTTAAACCCTTTTCTAAAAGAAGTGAGTAATACATCCCTTTGCTCCTTTTCAGTGGAACCTGGTGTGTGAAGATGACTGGAAGGCCCCGCTCACCATCTCCTTGTTTTTCGTGGGTGTGCTGCTAGGCTCCTTCATTTCTGGGCAGCTCTCAGACAGGTGAGATATCTCTCTCCTGCAGCTGCAGGAAACCCCAGCACTGAGCAAGGAGCGTGAACCTGGCTTTGACTTCAGTTCACGGTGTTCTCTCAGCCCAGGGCCTTGCATTTTAGAAGAGGAAGCTGTGTCTTGTATAGGCTCCATATCAAGTAAAATGGGCCAACAGCCTCCCACCTCACTCCCCAATTCTTGCTGGGTAAAGAAACCTCATCTGTCCAAGCCAAGCATATCCATGATCCAGTGACCAGGTGATATGCCATGAGTCACTTTTGCACTAGCCTGGTTTGCCTTGCATGAGTGGATATGGTGCTCGCCTGTCCCCAGGCATGGGAGAGGTTGACACAGTGCACACATGCGATGCACTGTATTGTGGATCTTCAGGTGGTACTGTGGTGACTGCCTCTATAGTCCCAAGAAGACCAGCATTCTGTGTGCAAGGTGAGAGGAGACCTCATTAGCCAGCAGTGGTGTGAGGAGCAGAACTCTGGTGTTTACAAGTCTAAGGGCCCTGAGCTAAGTGTCCTGTGGTTATGGCGTTCACTTCACAACCAGGAGAACAAATGCTTTTCTCACCCATTTGTTATATGCACGGTGTTTATGCAGTTTTACAGCTTTTAACTCAAGGGCCATCAATGGCTTATGATGTCCAAACACTTTTGAAATTATATGCAACATGTTAGAGATTGTATGTGAGTATGGAAGTCGCTTTTGTGAAGTTCTCAGAGGGGCCCTGTAGGTTGTGTCCCCCTACCCTAGAGCTTGAGGGTCTGTCATAGTCACCTGCAGTGAGGAGTGGCCTTTAGCAAATCCTTGGCCCCAGTGGTACAGGGAGGACACCCACAGAGTCAGTGGGTTACCTGTAAAGGAGTCCTGCATCCTTCTCATAGGGTCTCATAGGGGAGCGCAGAGTGAGAACATCATTCTACCTTAGGAGCAAAGCCTTTTTGTTCTGCAGCAAAAACTTAGGGCAGTGTTCAGGCATATTTACATCTATGGATTATTGTCAAGTCTTTCCTCATGAAATTTTACCTGTGTGCATATCTCATTAGACGTATTTTTTGCAGAGTGTCATATAGTCATTAAAACAGAAAAACTGGAAGCCCAGTGGTAGAGCACTTGCTGAGCATATGCAGGGCCCTGGGTTCTATCCCCAGGATGGCAAAATAAATGAATAAATCAGAAAGCAATAAATAAATTTTTAAAAACCCTCTCTTTTCACTAGGGCAATGCTTAGCCGCATATACTTAGGCCTGTTCGTATTAAGTAAGGAAGTTTCTTCTTAAAAACAAAATGAAAACCAAGTCCCTGCAGTCAACAGTAAGCCTTAAAGAGTTCAATAGACCATGAGCAGAATGGCCAGTTTAGCTGAGTGTGAGGTACCTGTCAGGAAAAGGGCTTCATTGTTCCAGATCTTTGATCTAGTAACAAGCATCAATTGATTACTTATATCAATTTGACAAACGTGTAACACCTAATATGTGTCACACACTGTTATAAGTAATGAACAGAATTTTTTAAAAAAATCAAATTGTCATATTCTTGTAACCCTATCGAGTAGGAACTATTATTATTCCCACTTTATAGGTGAGGAAGGAAAAACACAGGCATAAAATAATGTGCCCAACATTACGCGGCATTAGGTGGCAGAGTTAGGATTCAGACACAGGTGGTCTTGCTACTGTTTTGTGTGGACTACTGTTTGAGGTTTCTACTCTCCTGGAACTTGCCTTCAAGCAAGGCAGAATGGACTAAACAGCTGATGAAGGAAGTGATTGTTATCCGTGGCCATGGGTCATGACACAGAGGAGAGTGTGCTATGGGCGGGTCTGACAGGGCATGGGGAAGTCTTCCCTGAGAAGGGAAGCATGAGCTGAGCTGAAAGATGAGTAGAAATTAGCCAGCTTATGGCGCGGCGAGAAACAAGAGCATTCTGGGCAGAAAGAACAGTTTGTACTAAAGCCTAGACCCAAGGCTCAGGAACAGAAAAAATATCCGCTGTGGTTGAGGTGCGTGCTGAGTAGGGTAAAGACCAGGGACAGGAGGCAGGCAGAGGTGTGAGCAGAAGGACACAGAGCATAAACTGAGGTGAGGAGGTTGGGCCTCGGTCACCAAGCAGTGGGGAGCTATTACAGGTTTGGGAGCAGGCCTGTGACAAGTGGGTCTGCATTTTTTGAGATGATTTGACAGCCTTGTGGGGAAAGGTGGAAGGGAAGCAAGAGGGGTTATGGAGAGACCACTGGGGAGATTCTCACAGTGGTTCATGCAAAAGGTGGTGATAACTTGGCTTGCAATGAAGCCAGTAGAAACAGGGAGATGTGTTAGGAGTGAAGTCAGTAGGACTTGCTGATGGGCAGTGTGGGAAGTGAGGGGAAAAGGTCTTTGGCCTGCATAACCAGGTGAATGATTATATCCTTCTCTAAGAATGCTGAAAAAGAGCAACTATATTTGCAGAAGAGATGTTGAGTTCAGTTGGAATGCACTGAATCTGGAGTGGCTGAGAGATTCCCTAAGTGGAAGAATCGAGTATGTGGTTGGTTCTATGAATATGGTACTCCATAAAGGGTTTGGACTGAAGGAACATATTTGGGAATTTCAGCATATAGTACTTTCATGAAAGCCCCAGATGTGGACAAGGTGGCCAGGGGAGAGTGTAGATCTGAGGCAGGGAGCAGGGCTGAGCTCAGGGGACCTCCAAGTGGAGGTGGGGAAACCCTTTCTCACTGGTAGAGTTGGCTGCTGAGGCTCAGAGGTATTGTGTTGATGTCAAAAACAAGGAGGAGGTACTCCAAGTTCAGGGTGGAAACTCACCCTGTTTTTCTGGGTCAGCTGTGTCCTGGTTTAAGTAGATGTTTAAAGGCCAACTTAAGAAATTGTTTGCCACGTATCACGGTGATCACCTGAGGAAAGTGCATAAGTTCCAGAAGGTTTACTCCCAAGGAGACAGTGTAAACAAAGTTCATGAGTATGTTGAGGGTCCCCTTAGTCTACATAGAGTGTTTCAACTCCTTTTTAAAGTTTAGGCAACAGAACTTTTAAACAGGATCCTTTAAGTCCAGTAAATGAAATAGCTAAAAGTGTTGTCATTCTGGCTGCAGCTCTTGTCCGCAGCTCCCGACACCACCCGTCAAACTTGGCATCCCTAGGGAAGTTGTAGGGCTCAGTGGGATGGACAGCGTCTGATCTCATTACCTCCAAGTAAGTCAGTTCTAAAACCTAAGTCAACTAAATCACTTGAGCAATAGATTCATGACCTCAACTTGTCTAGGCTGTCAACAGTGACGTTTTATATGGGACAAAGGTTGAGCCTTCTTTCCTGGCGTATTATTAAGTCTGAAGTTCAAGAGCAATTAAACCAAAGCCTTTTGTATGACATTATTGAGTTATCTTTATGAATTATGAGAGAGAGTGCACTGGGAAGAAGTAAGCTGATATTTCCTGTTTTTGTAGCTGTGTGTGTTTGCCATTTAGTTAACAGAATTTAAAAGTTAACTTTTCTCAGTCAGATGTGGTGGCACATGTTTGTAATCCCAGTACTTGGGAGACTGAAGTAGGAGAATCACAAGTTCAAGGCCAACCTGGGATACATGGTGAGACCATGTCTCAAAAAAAAAAAACAAAAAAAAATTAACAGCAACAGCAAAACGTCAAGGTTTGCTGGTCCCAACACCCAACTTCCAGGGAGTGGTGCTGTATTAGTGCTCCCTGGACCATCTCTTTCCTGCCATCTGAGGGAGCCCTTGGGAAGGGAAAGTGATAGAGATTACACCAGTGGGCCTTTTGTAGTTAGGGACCACCCTTTGTTGGCATGTAGAGCACCCTCATTACATAGCAATGCAGGTGGAATTGGAGTCTCCTAGACAAGGGTTTCTCAACCTCAGCCCTATTAACATTTCCAGCCAAAAAGTTATTTGTGGGGAATTATGTTGGGCATTTTAGAATATTTAGCAATATCTCTAGCCTCTATCCAGTCGATACCAGTAGCACCCACTGCCTAAGTTGTGACCACCAAAAGAGAAACAAAATACTATTGCACTGAAGAAAACCACCAAACCCTTTCACATAGCTGCGAGGCCTGTGCAGTTTGGCTCCTGCCTCCCTCCAGAGTTCTCTGATGGACCCGCTCTGCCAGCCTCACTGCTCTGTACTTATCATACCCCTACACCCCCCAGTGGAGTGTGCTCTGAGTCTAAAGCTCTCCTCCCACCAGTGCTACTCCTTGACCACCATCCAGGCAAGCTCAGAGTGGCTGCTTTATATTACCCTGGTGACCAGACTTTCGTTCATAGCACCTGTCAGGAATTGATAAATAATAATGTTGTTGTTAGGTGCTGTCGAGTCGGTATTGGACTCATAGCAACCCTATGTACAACAGACAAACCACTATTGTCAGTGCTTCTCTGCTATTCACAGAGTTTTCAATGGCTGATTGTTTTTGGGAGTGGGTTGCTGGGTCCTTCTCCTAAGCCTATAGTACCTGATGTTCCCAGGCAGTCTCCCATCCAAGTACTAACCAGGCCCAACCCTGCTTAGCTTTCAAGATCTGACAGGATCAGATTCCACAGTGGTGCAGCTGCAGGCACAGCTAGTGTGTATGTGTATATGTATATGTATATGTGCATATATATATTTGTTGTTAGGTGCTGTCAAGTCAGTATCTGACTCATAGCAACCCTATGCACAACAGGCGACACACTATTGTCATGCTTCTCTGCTATTCACAGGGTTTTCAGTGGCCGATTGCTTTTTGGGAGTGGGTTGCTGGGTCCTTCTCCCAAGCCTACAGCACTTGGTGTTCCCAGGCAGTGTCCCATTCAAGTACTAACATATACATATATATATATAGTTAGTATATATACTAGCTATATTATATATATAATATATATAATATATGTATTATATATTATACATAATATATATTATATATAATATGTGTATTATATATAATATATATGTTATATATGTTATATATATATATATAATATATATATAACCAGATACTGTAGGCTTGGGAGAAGGACCTGGCAATTCCCTCCCAAAAATCAACCTGCCATTGAAAACCCTATGAATAGCAGAGAAGCACTGACAATAGTGTTTCACCTGTTGTACATAGCAACATACCTAACAACAACAACAATTCACTTTAGCCATTTTCTGCAAATTTGACTCCCTGGAAGTACATTATCACAGTGTTGATTTTGTGTGTAAGCATTGTGCATGTGTGTAAAAACTTCCTCAGCTAATGAAGAGATGTCCATTTTGCACATTTTGTGCACTTTGTGAAGAAAGATAATATTCCTTCAGATCTCAGCTCTTGAGTGACCCACTGAGGTTTTTGATTGATCTCATCAAAAGACTTAGATTGTTGGATGAGGAGTATAACTCAGTGGTAGAACACATGCCTAGCATGTACAGGGCCTGGGGTCCATCCCCAGTAGTGAATGAAACTTTAGGCTTAGTGAAATTTGAAGAAGGAAGACTGTAATTTCCCCTTGAGAAAATCAACCTGGAGAACATGTTTATTTTGACCCACAGTTTCAGAGGTTTCAGTCCATGTCACCTTGGCTCTGTTGGTTCTAGACCTGTGGTGAGACAGAACATCTTGGTGGGGAAAGTGTGGTGGGGCAAAGCTACTTGCCTCCTGGCAGCCAGCAGACCTAAAGTTATTTCTTCCAGCATTATGTTTTCATGCAATCCCTTGAGATTTTGGTCTTAAAGAATTTTGACCTTTTGGGATTTCAGCACTCAGGACTATATCTTTCAAACTTAGTGCCCAAACTCCTTCCTTGTTATTTTTTGTTGTTGTTGGTTTCATGATCCAAATATACAACTTTAGCCACAAGTTTAGTCCTCCCCACTTAAAAAATGCAGTGTGTCTTTTAGTCTAATCTGTGGATTCTTTCCATCTGATTGTTTGCCTTACCGTTTATCTATTGAAGGACACTGGGCTGTTCCGCCTGTAGAATGTCCTCACCTGGATTTTGCTTATCATGCCTTCCTGGTGCAGTTCTGCCTGTTCCTCTGTTCTCTGCATTTCTTGCAGATAGGGCCCTGCATCCTGACAGTCAGGTTCAGGTTCAGTCCCTTTGGCAAAATTATAGGAGGCACTGGAGTGTTTGATTCTCTTCATGACATTGGCAGTTGTTCCTACACAATGCCTAGATTGGTTAATTCATGGGAGCGGCTGCAAACTGGTGATATTCTAATTTTATACCTTTTCATTCAGTAGTTGAAATATTTGAAACAATCGTTCTTCCCCTTGTCTGTTATTGGGTAGTGTTCACACAGCTTACAAAGGGAAGTCAGGGCACATGCAGCTTTCCCTTTACTTCCAGTCTTCATTTGTCATGAATTGCTTCTCTGTCATCTTCCAAAGGTGACTGATTATTTTTTTTTAAATATCATTATGAATGGATGGACTTAAGCATAACTGATGTGTTTTAATCCCCTGTAGTCCTAGGCATAATTGTGGCACTGCATTTGGGGCAACCCTGGTGCCCCTGCTGCCTGTTCGTCCTGGAGTGGGAAGGAAGGGAGTGCATCATGAAGACTGGGAGAGTGGGACTGTCCTAGTGCTGGGCACCCTGGTGACACCATCCACAGCCCCTCCCTACGTGGTCTGGGGAAAGCCCCGGGTGGTGGAGCCCGTTCCTGCCACCTTTCCCAGCTGGTTCTCTGTGACGTTCCTTTCCTCCTCAGGTTTGGCCGGAAGAACGTGCTGTTTGTGACCATGGCCATGCAGACGGGCTTCAGCTTCCTACAGGTCTTCTCAAAGAACTTCGAGATGTTTACCGTGCTGTTCGTCCTTGTGGGCATGGGCCAGATCTCCAACTACGTGGCAGCATTTGTCCTGGGTATGGCCATCAGGTTGGAGTTGAGTACTTGCTCCTGTGTTTCATGTCACCCTACCCCCTACCTTTCTGGAGACAGCTGGGACGTCCGTCAGACAGCACGGGACAGAAGTCCCCAGTAAACCCAATTTATCGGCAGGAAAACTGAGCCAGACAAGTGAACAGCCATGCGGTGGGTCCCTAAGCACAATAGCCTGCCTTCTGATTTCCAGTCTTTCTGGTGTCTAAGGAGCAGTGCCTTGGTCTTATTAGTGCTTGAAGCCATTTTACTAGGACTCACCAGAGATCATCCATTTTAAAAGGCTTTGATGGCACTGGCCACAGGAGCTGGGGAGAGAGGGAGGCGTGTGTAAAGCAAGGGCCACGGTGGGCAGGCTCACCAGGGAAAAGAACAGCCTCCTCTGCAGAGTGCAGTGGCCAGTGACATCCACTGGCAAAGTAAACAGATAGGCTCACTCCAGGTTTTGAGTCAGAGGTACCCGGTAGGGCTTTGGCTCAGACCCACCCACCTGTTTTTATAGAAAAGTCAGCCTCACTCCTTGGAGGAATTTGACTCTAGTTAATAAAATCTTTGAGTTCCTCGCATGGTTTTGTTGAAAGGATTATTTTTTTTCTTTTCACAGTTAATAGAATGTTTTTTTCCTTAAAGGATAATCGCCAGCATATGTGGCCTTAGTAATGACTTGGCCTTTAATGAATTTTTCCTCCTGTGAGAATTAATGGGGGCCTAACATGACAACTTTACCATGTGGCTGAGGAAGGTGGTGAAGCTTTCATGAGCTAACTGCTGCTGAGAGGCCTCAGTGAGGCACCCCAGGACCCACTCAGTGCAGGCTGCTTTCAGAGCCACCGCTCCCTGCAGCTCGAGGATACAGAGATAATTCTGGCCGCCTCTTTGTCTCTGTGTTGAAAATGATACCATGGAAGATGAAGAAGGAAATAACCCAAGTTAAAGCACTAACTCGACCCCTCCCTTGTTTTGAACAGGAACTGAAATTCTTGGCAAGTCAGTTCGCATTATATTCTCCACGTTAGGCGTGTGCATATTTTATGCATTTGGCTACATGGTGCTGCCACTGTTTGCTTACTTCATCAGAGACTGGCGGATGCTGCTACTGGCGCTGACGGTGCCGGGGGTGCTGTGTGTGGCACTCTGGTGGTAAGTGTGCCCAGAGCCTAGTGCTGCCTCCCTGCAGGGTGGCTTTCTTCTGTCCTCCACTAGAGGGCAGCAGCAGCCCTCAAATCCTTATTCTGGCTTCCAGAGAGAGGACATGTCCATGATTTATCAGTTGTTTTAGAATGTCTCTCCACACTCAGCCAGAACAAAACCAAATCCCAAGACATCAGCAGGCTTGTTCTCAGCCCTGTGCTGGGTTGCTCTACGTACAAAGAGAAGGAGCTGTGAGAAGATGGGGTCCCATGCAACCTCCAGGGTGTTCTCAGGCCCAAGGCAAGATAGCGAAGCCCTGGTTCTGGCTGTTTCTGAGGCCTTATGCCACAGGCATTAGGAGTTGAAAGAGAAATCCAAAAATGAGAGTCCACAGCATGGTTACTCAGAGAAACCAGGCCCCATCTGCATGTCCAGCAGAGGGGTGGGACTGGCAGAGAAGAAACCATTCCATCCTGAGAGAGAGTCACCCCCGTAGAATAGGGGAGAGTGAGATTGCCAGCCCTCGTGGAGCAGAGAGCATTCCATGGCATAGTGGGAGAGGTGACAGTGCATCATGATGCCTGGTTATGACAGAGGATGGGGGTCTACCTGCTCACGGTGCGATGGAAAAATATCCCCCAAGACTCCAAGCACTCAGGTGCCTTGATCACCAGGCTGTTTCATGTAGGGAGGCTGACCAGTGTATTGGATAAATCAAGGGTGGGGAGAGGAGAAAATAGAGGTCAAAAGGCTACCACAGGCCAGGTGCGGTGGCACATGCCTATACTACCAGTGACTCGGGAGGTAGTCGGGAAGATCACAAGTTTGAGGCTAGAGGAAATCTTTTTAACTTAGCATGACCCTGTCTCCAGAATAAAAAGTGAAAAATGGGCTGAGGGTGCATCTCAGTGGTAGAGTGCTTGCAAAACATGTGAGACCCTGGGTTCAACCCCTACTACTGTTAAAAAAAAAAAAAAAATGTCAGCACAGAGTCTTCCATGGGTCTCAGGGACAGGGAGCAGAGTATAGCAGGATTGGAGCCATCAGCAGCCATCAGCAGAAGCCAGATCAGCAGGCGGTCTTACACCTGACTCCTCTGAGCCCAGCAGGTATACCACTGCTCCTTGGAAGTGGAGGTAACCAGCCAGTTCAGGGATCCTGGATCTCAGCAAGCACAGGGCCCTCCCAAGTTTTGGAAACTGCAGTCAGCGGACTCCAGAGCTCATACCTCAGGTCATTACTGGGTGTGGACCATCTCTGTTTTTGATTTGTGAATATCAGACATTCCACAAACCCAGCTCTGGATCTGAGACAACATTTTCTACCTCCAGTTAAGACATTCCTAGAGGTTTCTGGTATAAGATGGCAGTTTAGAGGCAGCCTGTGTGTGACAGAGTCAAACAATGAACTCAGGATAGGAAAGAATAGTCTTCATTGCAAAAAAAAAAAAGAAAGACTGGAAAAGCACAGAAATTAAAACAAGGTGATAGAACAGTCTCAGAGTGCAGAGAACGGAGGAAGGGTGCAACAGTAACCAGACTTGGCTTCCTGGCAAGGGAGGGGAATCAGAGGCCTCCTCCAAAAGGTAAGCCAGTCAGTCCTGGCAAGCAGGCTGGCAGTCCCACAGGACAAGCCCATAGTCCTTGAAGCCTTTGGATCCACTCCAGGGATTTGGTGAGACAGTGGCTCTTCCTGACTGGGGAGTCAGCATTGAAAAAGAGATGGATTTTGCCATGCTCCAGACCTCCCAGGGCTGGACTGGGCACCATTTTGAGAGGGAACCTGTTATCTGAGACTGAGCTACCCTGGAGGCCTAAAAAAAAGAAACAATCATGAGTCAGGGAGACTGGGGTCAACCTGCCACAGCCCCAGGGTAAGACACAGCTGTGGCGGGCAGCTAAAAAGAGAGGGAAAGTGGGATGCTGACATCTGAGAGGTTCAGAGAAGGCTCAGGGAAGATGGATGGTGACCCCACCCTCTGGGAGAGAGGATATGACCCCATCTCCTGAGGGGAGCTGTGGAGATTGGCAACCTTGAGCCAAGGTCAGATAAGAGACTTCAACTGACCACAGCTTCCATGTAACAGACTCCAGTATTAGAGGACACAGAAAAGCTGCTCTAACATTGTGGTTTTGTGTGTGTGTGTGTGTGTGTGTGTGTGTGTGTGTGTGTGTGTGTGTGTGTGCTAGGAAATAAAACTAAGGCCTTGCGTTGAGCAAGTGCTCTAACACTATGCTTACCCTCAGCCCTTTTCTTATTTTTATTTTGAGGCAGTCTTGCTGAATTGTGCAGGCTGGAGATCCTCCTGCCTCAGCCTCCTGAGTCTCTGGGCTGGGATTGCAGGCATGCACCACTGGAACAGTTGCCCTCTCCCCTCCCACACACTTTTCTGTAGTTTTAAATTTTCGTTTCCTTGTTTCTCTCTCTGTTTTTCTGTCTTTCTTTCTTTGTCTTCTCTTTTTGGTGTTGGAGATCAAACCCAGGGCCTTGCACATGCTAGGCAAGTGCTCTACCACTGAGCTACATCTCCAGCTCCTTTTCTCTTCTTTTCCAACATAATTGTTATACTCTTTTTTAGTTTTCTTTTTATCTTTAGCTGCCTGTGTCTCTCCTTTTGTATTTGTTATGATTTTATTGTCTTTTTTATTAGTAGTTTTTTAGTTAGTGTACAACTTAGTGGGTTCATTATAACATTTCCATATGTGCATTTCATTGTATATTACTCATTGCTCATGTTCATCCCTCTCATTACCCTAATGTGCATCCCCACCCCCAGTCCTCTTACTCCCCTCCAGTGGTCCCCTTCTACTTGCATGTTGTGCGTGCGTGTGTGTGTGTGTGTGTGTGTGTGTGTGTGTGTCCAGATTTTTGCCTTAAGGGCAACACATGATATTTTTCTTCCTTTCCTCCATTACCTTTTTTATTGGCCCACTCCCTTCTCTTTAGTCCCTTTTATCCCATAGATAGGCCCCCTTCTACTTTCATGAACTACATATATTGAAATCTACCATCCACACATGAGAGAAAACATGCGATGTTTGTCTTTCTAGGTCTGGCTTATTTTACTTAAAATGATCTCTAGTTCCATCCATTTTCCAGAACATACCGTAATTTCATCCATCTTTATGGCTTAATAAAATTCTGTGGTGCAGGTACACATTTTCTTTATCCATTCATCTGTTGGTGGACGCCTAGGTTGATTCTCTATCTTGACTATTGTGAATAGCACCACAACAAACTTGGATAAACAGGTATTTCTATGGTATGTTGACTTATATAGATCAAATGGACTTAATAGACATCTACAGAATATTCCATCCAAAAGCTACAGAACACACATTCTTCTCACCAGTCTATGGAACTTTCTCTAAAATAAATCACATATTAGGCCATAAATCAAATTTAACAAATACGGAAAATCAAAATGATTTTGTGTACTTACTTTACCATAATGTAATAAAACTGAAGTAAACAGCAAGAGAAATTAGTGAAACTATACAAATATATGGAAATTAAATAGTATAATCTTGAAGAAATCATGGAGGAAATAAAGTCAATTCCTAGAATCAAATGAAATTGAGAACACAGCCAGAACCTTTGGGGTACAGAAAAGGTGGTTCTAAGAGGGAACTTTATAGCTATGAGTGCATTCATTAAAAAGTCAGAGAAGACTCAAATAAATAATTTAATGATGTACCTCAAGGTCTTAGAAAAAGAAGAACAAGCAAAACTCCAAATCAGTAGAAAAAGAAATAATAAAGACCAGGGCAGAAATTAGTGAAATGGAAACTAAACAACTTAAAAAATCCATGAAACGAGAGCTAGTTCTTTGAGATGATAAACAAGACTGACAGACCGTTAGCCAAACTAAAAGAAAGAGAAGACTTAGATTAATGAAATTAGAAATGGCTTTGAGAAATTGTACTCCCCCGAAAGAAAAAATACAAAAGAAATGGGAAAGTTCATGAACACTTATGACTTACCAAAATTAAGCCTGGAGAACATAAACAATTTAAACAGAGGCATTACATTCATCTAATTAGCTGTTGTTGTTGTTAGGTGCCGGCGAGTCGGTATCCGACTCATAGCGACCCTCATAGGGTTTTCAGTGGCTCACTGTTTCAGGATTGCTTCGGGAGTGCATTGCCAGGCCCTTCTCCCATTTTGCTGGGAATTGAACTCAGGACCTCAGAGACTGCAGTGCAGCGCTCTACCAACTGAGCTAAATCCCAGCCCCACCTAATTTAGAGACAGTAGTAAAAAGTCTTCCAACAAAGAACACCCAGGTCCCAATGGATTCACAGCAGAATTCTACCAAAGCTTCAAAGAAGAATTAATACCTATTCTCCACAAACTATTTCATTAAGTAGAAAAAGAAGGGTCATTCCAAACTCATTTTACAAAGTCAGTATTACCCTGATACCAAAACTTGGCAAGGACTTCAAAGAAAGAGAACTATAGACCAATTTCTCTGAACACAGATGTAAAAATCCTCAATAAAATTCTGGCAAACCGAATTCAGCAACATATAAAAAAGATCACACATCATGATCAAGTGGGCTGTATTCCAAAGATGCAAGGCTGGTTCACCATATGAAAATCAATCAATGTAATTCAACATATCGAGAGACTTACAGACAGAAATCACATGGTTATCTCAATGGGTACTGAGAAGGCCTTTGACAAAGTGCAATATCCTTTCATGATAAAAGCCCTGGAGAAGGTGGGCATAGTAGGAAAAAAGCTCAACATCACAAAGGCCATCTAGGACAAATCTACAGCCAATATCATAGGAAAAAATTGAAACCATTCCCTCTAAGATCAAGAACAAGACAAAGATGTCCACTCTCTCCTCTCTTATTCAATATAGTGATAGAAGTCCTAGCCAGAGAGATTTCAGGCAAGAGAAGGAAATCAAAGGGATACAGATAGGCAAAGAAGAGGCCAAATTATCCTTATTCACAGATGACATGATCCTTTACCTAAAGGACCCCCAAAATACCTCTAAAAAACTTTTAGAGCTAATTAACTCCTTCAGCAAAGTAGCAGGATACAAAATGAACAGTCAAAAATCAGTAGCCTTCCTTTCCACAAATAGTAAACAGGAAGAGAAGGAAATAAAGGCAACAACAATCCCATTCACAATAGCCTACTAAAAAATTAAGTATTTAGGAATCAATCTAACCAAATAGCCTGAAGATCTCTGCAAGGAAAACTTCAAAATGCTAAAAAAAAAAAAAAATTATAGAGGATACTAGAAAATGGAAGGACCTCCCCTGCTCATGAATTAGGAGAATCAATATTGTAAAAATGGCTATACTACCAAAAGGAATTTACAGATATAATGCAACCTACATTAAAATTCCAATGGCAGACTTTGCAGAAGTAGAAAAATAATCCTAAAATTCATATGGAAACACACAAGACCACATATAGCCAAAACAATCTTAAGCTTCAAAAATAGTGCTGGTAGGATCCCAATACCTGACTTCAAACTATACTACAGGGCCATAGTGGCAAAAACAGCTTGGTACTGGCATAAAAATAGGCTTGAAGACCAATGGAACAGAGTTGAAGATTCAGAAATATACCCACACAACTACAACCACTGGATTTTTGACAAAAGGGCTATGGATGTTCAATGGAGAAAAGAGCCTCTTCAACAGACGGTACTGGGAAAATTGGATTTCCATTTGCAGAAAGTTGAAAATAGACTCATATTTCTCAATTTTCATGGATTCAACTCAAAATGGATAAGAGAACTCAACATAAAACCAAAAATCTTAAAACTACTGGAAGAAAAGATAGGAAACATGCTTCAACAGAGAAACATAGGAAAGTATTTCCTTAGCAAGACTCCAGTCACTCAGGAAACGGCACCAAGAATGGACAAATGGGATTACATGAAATTAAAAGGCTTCTGTACAGCAAAAGATACAATGAGCAGAATTAAGGGAGAGCCCACTGAATGGGAGAAAATCTTCACATCCTACACATCTGAGAGAGGACTAATATCTAGAATATACAAAGAACTTGTTAGGTGCCGTTGAGTCAGTATCCAACTCACAGTGACCCTCATAGGGTTTTCAATGGCAGACTGTTTCGGGATTGCCTTGGGAGTGGATTGCCAGGTCCTTCTCCCATCTTTGGGGTGCTGGGAATCGAACTTGGGACCTCAGAGACTGCAGCGCAGCGCTCTACCAACTGAGCTAAATCCCAGCCCACAAAGAACTTAGGAAAGCAAATTCCAACACAACAAATAACCCAGTACATAAGTGGGTAAAGGAAATGAACAGACAATTTTCAAATGAAGAAGTTTGAAGGGCCAAGAAACATGTGAAAAAATGCTCAGTATCCCTAGCTATCAAGGAAATGCAAATGAAAACAATACTGGGATTCCATCTCACTCCAGTCAGAATGGCCAACATCAAGAAAACAGATAAAGACAAATGCTGGCAATGATGCGGAGGAAAAGGAACCCTTTTCCACTGTTGGTGGAACTGTAAATTAGTTCAACCACTTTGGAAATCAATATGGAGATACCTTAGAAAACTAAATATAAAACTCTCATTTGACCCAGCTATACCACTGCTGGGAATATACCCAATGGGAGATAAATAATCATACCATAGAGACATCTGCATTTCCCTATTTAATGCAGCACTTTTCACAATTGCAAGGATATGGAACTATCCAAGATGTCAATCAGCAGAGGAATGGATTTAAAAAAAAAAAATCTTGATATAGCCAGGTGCGATGGTACATGCCTGTAATCCTAGCAGCTCGGGAGGCGGAGGCAGGAGGATCACAAGTTCAAGACCAGAGGCAGTATGCATAATTTAGCGAGACCCTGTCTCAAAAAGTTAAGGAAAAAAAAAAAAAAGGACTGGGGGACCAGCTCAGTGGTACAGCACTTGCAAAGCATGCAAACACCAGGCCCTGGGTTCAACCCCCAGTACCACACACACACAAAAAAATCATGGCATATATATACAGTGGAATATTACTCAGCAATAAAAAAGAATGAAATAATGTCATTTTCAGCAAAATGGATGAAACTGAAGAATATCATCTTAAACAAACCCAAGCCCAAAAAGAGAAATACCATATGTTCTCGTAAAGCTAAATCTAACTTAAAGAAAGAAAGAAAAAAATATATATATATATATATGATCAACTAGGCTTATCTAAGAGGTGAAAATGAAAGCAGAGTGGAAAGAAGTGGGGCGGGATCTAGTGCAGGGGTTGAAGAAGAGTGTAAGGCGAGGGGAGACAATGTGGAAGGATAAAGAGGGAAAGAATAATCTCAAAATAGATGATGCAACAATACATATACCTGGGGGGAAAAAGGGGCAGGGGATATAACCCAAAAATGCAAAGGTTTTTTTCCTACACTTTAACCAAAGGCTCTGTGAAATATGTAAGTAACCAAAAGTGATGTAACAGTTGCATAACGGAAATTGCATAAGCCTTAATACTCTGTACCCCACCAACATTTATAAATGAAGGAGATATATAAAAAATAAAATTAGAGATTAAAAGGGGACTTTACAACAAATACCAATTAAATTCAGAATCATTAAATACTTTGAAAACATTCCAAAAAACTGGAAAACCTAGATGAAATGGATACATTACTAGACACTTACGACCTACCAGAATTAAATTAAGAGGATATAAACAAACAGCTCTATAGCAAGCAGTGATATTGAGACAGTAATAATTTTCCAATAAATAAAAGTCTAGGACTGGACAATTTCACCGCTGAATTCTACAAGACATTTAAAGAAGAATTAATACCAGTGCTCTTCATCCTCTTCCACAAAATAGAAATGGAAAGAATATCACCAAACTCATTCTGTGATGCTGGTATTAGCCTGATACCAGAACCAACTAAGAACCCAACAAAGAAAGAAAACTACAGACCAATTTCCTGATGAATATAGATACAAAAATCCTTAATAAAATACTTGCAAAGTGACTTCAACAACAAATTTAAAAGATTATGCATTATAGTCAAGTTGGTTTCATTCCAGGGATGCAAGGGTGGTTCAGCATACACAAGTCAGTAAATATAATTTAGCACATGAACAGACTTCAGAGACAAATCACATGTTCATCTCAATTGATGCAGAAATAGCCTTTGACAACATTTAACATCCCTTCATGATAAAAGCCCCGAAGCAACTAGGAACTGAAGGAACATACCTCAACATAACAAAAGACAATATGAAAAACCTGTAGCCAACTTGGGGAAATATTGAAAGCATTTCTGCTAAAATCAGAAATGAGACAGGGTGTCTACTCTCCACTGTTATCCAATATAGTTACTGAGCTCCTAGCCACACCAATAAGACAAAAGAAAGAAAAAGGATCCAAATGGGAAAAGAAGAAGTCAAGTTATCCCTGTTTGTAGATAATATGATCGTATGCTTAAAAGACCCTAAATACTCCACCTCCCACATGTGTTTTAGCTTGTCATGATGTGGGAGCTTGTGTATTGCTGTGATGCTGAAAGCTGTTCCACCAGTATTTCTGATACCAACAGGGCCACCCATGATGGACAGGTTTCAGCTGAGCTTCCAGACTTAAGACAGACTAAAGAGTAAGATAGACTACAGAGAAGGACCTGGCAGCCCACACCCAAAACAATTAGCCATTAAAAACCCTATGAAAAACAGAGAAGCACTGTCAAGTATGGTGCTGGCAAATGAACCCCATAGCCTAGGCCAAGGCATTCAAAAAATGATTGGGGGCACCTGCAAAGGCTTGGCCATCATGCACGTGACTCACTGCTCCCCTGTGCCGAGGTGGAAGATATGGGGAGGGTCGCTGCATAGCCTGGAACTTGATAGCGTTAACCTTGAGATCCTCTTCTAAGTGCTGAGGATTACAGGAATGCACCACCCCACCCACCTAAGAGCAATGTCTTGGTTAATCCCTAACTGCTATCCTCACATGAAAAAGGATCCTAAACTGGCCTTGTGAAATTCTGTGATGTAATCGGTATTGTAGGGTCAGTGAAGACCCCAAATCACAAAACTTTTATTATTTAAGATATTCATTGTTGAGGTTTGTTAATTATGTTAATTAGGCCAATTATGTAAAGTAGGTGTCAGTTTTTACCCTGCATTTCAACTTTGTGGTCTGTTTTGAGCCCACCCTGTTGTTGTTGTTAGGTGCCATTGAGTTGTGTCTGACTCATAGGGACCTTCATAGGGTTTTCAATGGCTGATTGTTTTGGAATTGCCTTGGGAGTGGATTGCCATATCCTTTTCCCATTTTTGCAGTGCTGGGAATTGAACCCAGGGCCTCATAGACTGCAGAGCGGCGCTCTACCAACTGAGCTATATAGCAAATGTGAAATATAATTTCACTTTTTCCTTCAAAGAAGGTACTTTGAAGCCAGGCATGGTGGCTGATGCCTGTGGTCTCAGCACTTGAGAAGCTGAGGCAGGAGGATAAATGAGAGTTGGAGGCCAGCCTGATCTACATAGTGAGTTCCAGACCAGCCTGGGCAACACAGCAAGACCCTGTCTGAAAAACCAACCAAACAATAACACTTTGTACATTATTGAAAGAGGAAAGTAACAACAAATATATGTTGTAATAGATAGGATTCCTTGGTTTCCAGTAATAGAAATTCATTCAGGTTAAAGTTTTATTAAAGCTGGGCATGGTGGTACATGCTCATAATCCCAGCCCTTGGGAAGCTGAGTCAGGAAGATCAAGAGTTCAAGGCCAGCCTGGGCTACATAGGGATCATCAGGCTTTGTCATATGTGTCAGCCAGTTCTGAAATCCCAAAGAAGCTCTGTCCTGGGGAGGATCAAAGTAGCAGTCTTTGCCCATTAGAGAGTGGACCATTTCGGTTCATTTAGCAATGACCTGCCTGATAAACCACCTTGCAGAGACTGCTCCTCCTGCCTCATGCAGCCTTATAGTAAGTGTGCTGAATGTGGGCCACCTCCTCCTTTCTTCTGTTTGCAGTGTTTTATTCAAGGATTTGAGTACAAGAAACATCAAAGTGGCCATACTTTTGAAATAATGACATCAGGCTTTCCTGTTCTTGACCCCAGCTGGACTGCTGAAGAAGAAATGGCCCTCTTAGAAGCTATAGAGGACTGTAGCTTTGGAAATTGGCAGGATGTAGCTAATCGGACCAAGGAGCTAATCGCACCAAGACCAAGGAGGAGTGTGAGAAGCCCCCCATGAAGCATTTCATCAAGGACCCTCTGTTCACGTCTACCATCCTAAACCTCAAGCAGAAGCAGCATAAACTGCTGACACAGCCGATCCATTTCATTCTAGAGAGGATCCTCCCCAACCTACTTTGACTCCTTGCTTTCTCAGCACATGGCAGGACACATGCCAGCATGAACAGATTACACTGAGGAGTTTAACAATTACACAGAATGGGACTTCAGAGACATTGATTTTGTTGAAGACAATGCAGACATTTTACATGCTCTGAAGATAGCTATGGTAAATATCTGTCAATCCAGGTTAAAGGAGAGACAAAGACAGAAAAATTGTAAGCAATCATGGATTAATCAACTTTAGAAAGTTTCAATTAATGGAACAACAGTATCCCAAGGAGGACCAAGACATTTATGAAACATTGAGGCAATTTGCAAGGGATTGTGGAGCCAGTGGAACATGGCAAGTTCATTGAAAGCTATTATTGAGATTTGAACTCCAAAGGGAAATCAAGAGCCTCTAAGAGTATAGGACAGCAGGCATTACAAATTTCCGTAGTACCAGGAAATACAATCACCTAAAGAAGACACGTGAGGAGGAGCACCTTACACGCACCTTGCTCTTCAAAGTTCTCCACTATATCCAGGACAGTAGCGCATGCCGGCAGGGGCTCCACCAGCTAGCCGACGTTGCTTCTGGGCTGAGACCTTCCATTCTGATGACTTCAAATTCAGGTAAATGGAACGCACTTCCCTTGAACCTCACTGTCCTCCCTGGTAAGGAGAAGCTGAATGAAAAAGAAAAGGAGCTCTGTCACATGGTGAGTTTAGTCCCTGGAGCCTACTTAGAATACAAATCTGCTCTATTGAACCAATGTAACACACAGGGAGGCTTGAGAATGGCAATTGCAAGAGCACTCATCAAGACAGACCTGAACAAAACCTGGAAAATCTATGACTTCCTCATCTAAGAAGGGTCCATCATCAAGGCCTGAGGTTCTGTGAGCTTGGGAACAAAAGTAAAAAGTGTGGCCTTGGGGTGGGTCCACAGTATAAGCATTCTGGAGGGTTTGGATTTTGAGCTGAATTCTTATAGTAAAACAGCAGGAAGGACAAGAGAAACCTTAAGTTGTATTAATGTCTACTTTCCTCTCTACCCTGCTTTAAAGCACTCTCCTGTCATTGGTATTGTGCTGCAGAGTTGTGTGCTAGGTAAGCTATTAGTAAATGTGAGTGGGCATTCACTCCTAACATCTCTTGCACCTAAAACAGGAACCATCATACCCCACATCACAGTGTTGGTAGAAATAGAACCAAACCAAACCACAGTGCTTCATCCTAGGAGTCCAGCTCAGACCCTTGAACTTGAGAACTAAGCTTGCTGATTAACTGTTGTGCCTTCAGGCATTGCAGACAGATTTAAAATGAAGCGGAAGGTTTTAGAGTATGAGAAAGCTTTCTCTTCTAAGGATTTTTCAAGATGACAATCTATGAGCAAAGGGAGGAAAAGCTCCCCATAATGGTCTCATTCCGAACTGCATCTTTAACATCTGGCTCTATGGTCTAGCCGTCTGGTCTGTAGTAGATTTTTGAAGAGGGGGCAGTGGATGTAAAATGTCTCTGTTATTTTTAGAATTAATGGATTAAACTGTTTTGGTATTTAAAAAGAAAAAGAAAAACGACCGGGGAAGAGTTGCCTTCTCAAAGTAGAGTTGACCTTAATGACAGGAATGGAGTAAAGCCCCTGGGACCTCCTTTTGCTGATGTGGCATGACTCACAATGAGAAAAAATATAGTGGTTGCAACAGTGGGCTCAAATATTAAAAAATCATGTGCATGGCACAGTGTTGGGTAGTGTTAAATTGTGCTGTACTTACAGTTCTTATGAGTTGGATTTGACTGGACCGCACTTAACAACAACAACAAAATACTCCAACAGAAAATTCTTAGAGCTGATAAACACTTTCAGCAAAGTGGCAGGATACAAAATCAACATATAAAAATCCATATCTTTTCTACATACCCATAATAATCAGGCTGAGAAAGCAAGAAAACAATCCCACTCACAATCACTTCAAAAAGGATAAAATACTTAGGAATAAACCTAACCAAGGAGGTGAGACCTCTATAATGAAAACTTCAAAACACTGAAGAAACTAAAGAAATCACCAGAAGATGGAAAAACTGCCCATGTTCATGGATCAGAATTAATATTGTGAAAATGGTTATATTACCAAAAGCAATGTACAGATTCAGTGTAATCCCTGAAAAAATTCCAATGACATCCTTCACAGAAATAGAAAAAACAATCCTAAAATTCATATGGAAATACGAAAGACCTTAAATCATTAAAGCAATCCTGAGCAGAAAGAACAATGCACAATACCTTATCCCAAATTATACTACAAAGCCACAGTAGCAAAAACAGAATGGTACTGGGACAAAAGCAGACATGTGGACCAAAAGTATAGAATAGAGGATCCAGAAATAAACCCATGCAGCTACAATCACTTGATGTTTGGCAGAGGTGCCAAAAATATAAGTTAGAGAAGACACCTGCTTCAACAAACGGTGCTGAGAGAGCTGGATATCCTCATGTAGGAGACTGAAATTAGATCCATCTCTTTCATCCTATACAAAAATAAGTTCAGGGGCTGGGTGTGTAACTAAGTGGAGAGCACTTACCTAGCATTCATGAAGCCCTAGGTTCGATCCCCAGCATGACAAAAAGAAAAAAAATAATAAAATTTTTAAAAATCAGCTCAAAATGGATGAAATACCTTAATGTAAGACCTGAAACTCTGAAACTGCTAGAAGAAAACATAGGGAAAACACTTCAAAGCATAGGCTTTGGCAAGGACTTCATGAGTAGGACCCCCAAAAGCACAAGAAACAATAGCAAGAATTAATAAATGGTATTTGGTGAAATTAAAAAGCTTTTACACAGCAAAGAAGACAGTTATGAGAGTGAAGAGACTGTCTACGGAATGGGAGAAAATCTTTGCCAACTGAACATCAGACAAGGGATTAATATTCAGAATATATAAAGTGCTTAAAAAATTAAACACCCAAAAAGCAAATCATCCTATCAAAAAATGTGTAAACGAATTAAGCAGATAGTTTTAAAAAGAAGAAATGCAAGTGGCCAATAAACATGAAAAAAATATTCAACATCCTTAGCCATCACGGAAATGCTAATCAAAACTATGAGATACCATCTCAGTCCAGTCAGAATGGCTGACGTCAACAAAACAGACAACAAATGCTGGCCAGGATGTGGGAAGAGAGGAACCCGCTACACTGCTGGTGGAAATGCAGGTTGGTGCAGCTACTATGGAAATCAGTTTGGAGGTTCCTCAATAAACTAAAGAGAACTACTATATGACCTGGCTGTTCCACTCCTGGGTATATATACCAAGGAGTGTAAGTCAACATACCTGTTCATCCATCAGCAGATGAATGGATGAGGAGAATGTGGCATATATGCAGCATGGAATTCTATTCAGCCATAGGAAGGATAAAATTATGGCATTTACTAGAAAATGCATGGAACTAGAGATTGTCATTTTAAGCAAAATAAGCCAGATCCAGACAGGCAAACATTACATGTTTTCTTTCATATGTGGATGTTAGATTTCACTATACATTCAATATTAAAATATATAGGTCATGAAAGTAGAAAGGGTACTTTGTAGAGGGAGAAAAGGAACTAAAGAGAAAGGGGGGCAGGAAGAAAGAGTAATGGGGGAAAGGAAGAGAAATATGTTTTGCTTTCAAAGGCAAAATCTGGATTTACACACATATATATGATATATAAATATATACACACACACAAACAAGACACGTAACCAGAAGGGGGACCATTGATGGGGAGGAAGGGGATCAGGTGGAGGGAGGGATGTCATGAGACAGTTATTGGGGAAATGAACATGAACAGTGTAGATATGCATGTATGGTAATGTCATAATGAAACTCATTAAATTTGTGCACCAACTAGAAATTACATTTTTTTTTCTAAAAAAAAAAATACACACACACACACACACACACACACACACACGCACACATATTCCAGGTGCTTGGCCAGCTATTACACAGGAGGTCTCACTAGGTTGTACTTGTGCTTCCAGGTTCATCCCTGAGTCCCCCCGCTGGCTCATCTCTCAGGGGCGATTTCAAGAGGCAGAGGTGATTATCCGCAAGGCTGCCAAAATCAATGGGGTTGTCGCACCCTCCCCCATCTTTGACCCCAGTGAGGTAAGCACTACACGAGAACTGGTGGGGGGCCACGCTGGCCATGATTTGAGGGTAGCAGCGCCTAGCTCTGGTCAGAGGGGCCCAGCCATCACCCTGCCCGAGCCCCAGCTCACCCCAGTACCGGCCCTGTTAAAACTCAAAAGCTGATGAATAGGTTTCAACTCCCTTACTCTTTCCCTCTTTCCCATAGATTTTAGGTTTTCATGCTCTATTTGTTTCCCTTGCAAGCCATCATATATTTTAATCATTTGTTTTCATAATATGCACCCTTTTTGAGAAATAAGCCTTTCACAATGTCAGCATTTTGAGAAATCATTGTCAATTTTGCCTCAGGTGACTTGTCATGGTAAGATAATGCAGTACATGACATGCAAAGCCCAAGTGTTTTTGCAGTTAGGAGCGTTCGGTCTCATTTCACCCCACAAGGGTTAGGTGGTACATATCATCTGGGATCCAGGCCCTTTCTGATATCTACCCCACCCCTCCCTGTAAACCCTGTTCTCACACAGCATGACTCATTTCTTGGCTCTGCCTGGTTCCTGGTTCTTGCTTCCTCTGTTCCCTCTCCTGCTCTCTTTCCAACAAACTGTTCCCCAGATTTGTGACTACAAGAAGAAGTTAGAAGTTGTGCGCACTGGCTTATGTGTCCCTAGAATGAGCCTCTGGTCTGATGGGAAGACAAGGGGCTTGTGGTTGTGGGAAGTGCCCCAAGCAGTTGGGCTGAAGTGGTGGTGCTGGGCACATTAGAGCCGCTCAGGGCTCAGGATGCAGACTCAGGGCTGCAGAGAGAGTGACCGGATGTTGTAGGCAGCCGTGAGGCTGATGGCCACCAATAGCCCTGGTGGCGTCTGCCTTAAGTGGTGACCTAGCACAACTCTCTTTCAGCACGTCCTGGAAAGGGCTTTGAAGGACAGAGGTCAGGGCAGGAATGTGGCCAAGAGGGCTTTTAAGTGAGGGGTCAGTCTGGGTGAACCCCTAAGCCCCATGGGCATCGCTGAGGAAATGAGGCTATTTCAGGGGATCCTTTAATTCCAAAGTTGACCTTTCTTTGAACTGGTAACTTAGGAAAAACAATCTCCAAAGCTGGACTTGCTTAAGAAAGCAACATCAGTGTATTTAGACACGCAGTTTATTAATGGCCTTAGCTGTGCTGAAATTCATAGGAAGTTACTCTGGGTGAAACTCAGGTCAATTTTCCTGTTTTTCAATTTGATTTTTTTCCCCCTGGAAGTAGACCAGTAACTACATGGTATGAGGACTCAAAACATGAATTCTTTTTTAAAAAATGTCAAATCAATAAGCTACACAGCCAGTTTCTCTCTCTGACCTAGAGGGCAGGGAGCCAGCCTTCAGAAGGATGCTCAGAGGCCTCCTGGAGTGGACAGTGAAGTACAGCAAGGGTCTGTCAGTGAGGGCCTCTGCCTCCGCCACATCCTCAGAGGAACTGGTCACCTCCTCTTTTCCCTCATCTTCAGTCACCCTGGTTTGTTATTGGCGAGGGCTAGGGGAACCTTCAGCAGTCCCACTTAGCCACTATCCTTACTGTTCTATTCAAGGAAGAAACATAAAGCACTCACTAACTCTGTGAAGTAGAAAACTCAGATGCCAAGGTTCGGGTATGTTGGCAAATGTGTCGTGTATCCCACATTCTGTCCTCTCTGTACCCTTAATCATATTATTCCTGCAGTTACAAGACCTAAGTGCCAAGAAGCAGCAGTCCCACCGCATCTTGGACCTGCTCCGAACCCGGAATATCCGGATGATCACCATCATGTCCATCATTCTGTGGTGCGTGAGACCTGTCTGGTGTTTCTAGACACAGCTTCTGGAGGTGGCTTCCAGGCTCTCATTTATAGAAATGCCTCAGACCAAAATTGAAAGCCTGTGTCATCACAAAGTATAAGGGTTGTGTCTTGTGATAGATAGAAGAAATGGGTGTGTCATAATTCTTAATGTAAGGGAGCCTCAGAAGAGGAGAATAAAACCTATTACTGAGTCTGTTCTGGAAAATAGGGATCTTTGGGGTTCTCACTGGGTCCTAGGGTAAATCATTGCTCACTTTGGGTCCCAACCCCTGTCCCCTCCTAGCTAGTCACAGACAGTAGCTGAGGAGGACAAGTGGGGCTTTTAAGAAGTTTCCGAGTAGCCGGGCGCAGTGGCGCACGCCTATTATCCCAATGGTTCCGGAGGCGGCGGCAGGAGGATCACCAAGTTCGAGACCAGAGGCAGTCTGCATAACTTAGCGAGACCCTGCCTCAAAAAAGTAAAAATATTGGGCTGGGGTAACAGCTCAGTGGTCCAGCACTTGCAGAGCATGCAAGTGCAAGGCCCTGGGTTCAATCCCCAGTACTAAAAAAGAAAAGAACTTTCTGAGTAAGGCACCCTGTCTATTAGACTACAGAGGCTGCTAAGAGCTTTCTGGAGATGTCCAACTGGGACATTCTCATTCTGGGATGTTTAGAGACCGTCCTGAATGGAGCCTGAGGCTTAGATGCCCTTCCCAGGTTCCTTCTGACAAGGCATTTCACAGGTGTTAGGAAGGGATTTTTGAGTTCCTAGGAAGAAGGGACACGTGTGAATGCCTGCCCCTGGAGCCTGCTGGGTGAGTGGTGATAAGACGGGTCAGGCTGACTTCACTCCAGAGTCCTTATTACTAGACTTAAGTAGCCTTGGGGCAGCCTGCCATTGTGCTTGCCAGCACTCCCCATGAATCACCATTTCCAAGGAATGGTCCCCGAGGGCAGTACACCACACCCCCCCCCCAATCCCAGTCCGCCTCAGACAGGACCAGCATGTAGCCTGTACCTCAGACTTTCCAGGCTGTGATGAATCACTTTTGTCCATCAGCCTCTCCCTGTTCTGCATTTCCCAGGGACTCGTGGACCTGCTCTTTCCCTTCACTGTACCAACAGTCTTTTCAACCTGCAGATGAGTCAGAAACAGTCTAGTTTGCCAAAGAGTCATCAACAGAGAATGCTTACTGGGGACAGGGCACAGGCCAGCCTGTGAGGGGCATGCAGACAACAGACAGGGTGGCCCCACATTGGGAGCACCCAGTTGTCTCCATAAGCATTTTGGGGTTGGCGTCAGCTGCCTCTGACCAGCCTCTTCCTGGCTAGTCACCCCTGATGGGCTACGGAGGGTCTTTCTACACATATTTGATCCAATGTTGTGTCTTATTTTGCCTTATCCTCCACTGTCCTCACGCCTGCTGCCTGCCCCATTTCCTAGCTCCTCCTGCAGTTGCTGGGTTTGGGGAGGCTCAGTGAATAGGGAAGTGGGCCTCTGTAGATGCCTCAGCTTGGGTATTTTTTAGTGAGTAAATCAATCTGAATTACCTAAGCCCTTTTGCTGGGACTCTTAATGAGATGCTCCGAAGGTGCAACCAGCAAAGGACTTAACACTCTACCACTTGGGCTGGGGACATTACCTTTTGCTCTGTGGAGTTAGGTTTGTTGTTTGTTGTCTGTTGTTGTTGTTGTTAAGTGCCATGAGTCAGGCTAGACTCACAGCCACCCTATGAACAAAACACTACCCAACACTGTGCTATGTATATGATCTTTCTATGTTGAGCCCAGTGTTATAGGCACACTGTTTCTTCTCATTTTGAGTCATGCCACAACAGCAAAAGGAGGTCCCAGGGGCTTTCCTTGATTCCCCTCATTAAGGTCGGCTCTACTTTGAGGAGGCAACTCTTCCCCAGTGATTTCTTGAATGCCTTCCAGCCTGAGTGGTGAGGGGTAGGGCATGCGGGGCGGGCTCATTTTCTGGCACTGTATTTGGCAATGCTTCTCAACTATTCATAAAGTGTTTAATGACTCACTGTTTCAGGAGTGGGTTGCCGGGTCCTTCTCCAGGAAGTTAGGGGCAGGGTTAATTCTGTTGCTGCCTTCCTAGTCCCTGCTCAAAGAGCAGCTTGAAATTTCCTGAGATGATTGCATTTTCCACGGCGTGCAGGTTGGGAAGGAGGGACACTGCTTCTCCAGCTGTCTTCTGCGCTCCGTTGCAGGCTGACCATATCAGTGGGCTATTTCGGACTTTCCCTTGATACTCCTAACTTGCATGGCGACATCTATGTG
The DNA here is from genome assembly GCA_007922755.1 of Pedetes capensis. Lineage (NCBI taxonomy): Eukaryota > Metazoa > Chordata > Mammalia > Rodentia > Pedetidae > Pedetes > Pedetes capensis. The sequence goes on from VMDO01000815.1 coordinate 239,450, forward strand.
AACTGCTTCCTCTCAGCGGTGGTTGAAGTCCCAGCATACGTGTTGGCCTGGCTGCTGCTACAACATGTGCCCCGGCGCTATTCCATGGCCACCGCCCTCTTCCTAGGTGGCAGTGTCCTTCTCTTCGTGCAGCTGGTGCCCCCAGGTAGGGACCGTGCACCCCAGCAGTCCTGGGTCTTCCCTGTGTCACTCGCTCACTGTCAGGCCTTCCTCAGTTAATAAAGAGTAAAACAAAGTGCACCTCCACAGCCCCACATATTTGTACTTGTGGCCTAAAAGTCAAGAGACAGCGCCTCATGAGATCAGACCATCTTTATGACCTGGGCTTTGGGAGAGCCATCGGGGTGTTGGTTGATTTTGCTCTAGACCCAGGTTAATTTGTTTGTATTGTTTTCCTCTCCAGAATAAGAGGGATGAAAGAGAGCCATCCCCATTCCTTTTTTTCTGGTCCTGTCTTATTTATTCAGCCAATAGCTGAGGGGAGTCTTCACTATGGACAAGGCACTGGGCTTGACACTAATGACACAGAGGTAGCAAGTCAGACAAAATGCCAGGCCCTCATGAAGTGTATATCCTAGTTCAGAAGACAGACAACAAACAAGTAAATAAAGTGCTCATTATTGTTCAGATTATGTTACCCTCTATGAATAAAAATAAGGGGCAATAGGGAGCTAGTTTACATAGAGTAGTCATGGACAGTGTCCCTGAACAGGGCAGTTCAGCAGAAATACACCTGTAGTGATGGAGAACACTGTGAGGTCTGGAAGAGCATTTCTGGAAGAAGAAACAGCAAAGGCGGAGACCTGACAGAGGCTGGCAGGCTTGAGGAGAAGGAGGGAGGGAAGGAGATCTCAGAGGCATTGGCAGGATTTTCTTCCTAGACTCTCTTGGTGGCCCACTGGCAGGTGGGAGGAGCCCTTCCTGACAGTTTCTAGAATCGTCTGCCCACCACTGTGCCCACAGTCCTCAGTGTATCCCCATGGATTTGGAAGCCTCTGAAAATCACTTTGGGGCCTGTCAGGCTGCTCTGCACAGGAGAACAATCCATGTATGGCGTAGCAGAAGAATCTTGAGATTGGATATAGACGTTCACACCTGAGCTCAGAGTGACCTGCAGGTCACTCAGTGTCTCCTCATTGGACACCAAGCAGCATAGATTGGAGGATCACCCCAAGGTTTGGATGGTCTAGGAAGTTTTTGAGGACTGAGTAGAATGTAAGCTGAAAGTGAGTTAGAATTGAATTCTCCATTCATGTGGAAGCCCGTGGTTAATCCCACAGAGCCTGCAGTGCAAGGCTCTAGGGCAACAGCTCACTCCCCCACAGACATGTGTGGTGACTTCTGGACTGGGAGGCGGGTCAGTTGGGCTGGGAAGCAGCTGACTCCACCACACATGTCCTCACCCAGCCACAGGTGTCCAGTCTGCTTTCCATGTTCAACCTAGAGGACTATTTTGGCTACCACCCCTTCTTGTAGTAGGAAGTTATAGAAACTGACCCAGCCCTCCCAGTCGAGCAGAACCTAAGTCTGTCTCAGGTGAGGAATGGCACTCTGAAGAGCAGCATTTCTTGGGCTGGTGCCCACCCCAGCTTTCTTTCCTTTGCCTCTCCAGACTTGTATTATTTGGCTACAGTCCTGGTGATGGTGGGCAAATTTGGAGTCACATCTGCCTTTTCCATGGTCTACGTGTACACGGCGGAACTATACCCCACTGTGGTCAGAAACATGGGTGTGGGGGTCAGCTCCACAGCGTCCCGCCTGGGCAGCATCCTGTCTCCCTACTTTATTTACCTGGGTAAGTCCCATGGACCAAGGGTTCTCTGGCATGATGGGAAGCCCCGACTGGCAGAAGCCCCGACTGGCTTTCATGTGAGTGGGAGACAGCTTATTAACAAGAAAACAAGTACACACAGCAAATGGGACCCACCCAGGACTGGATCTGTGGCCAGGGAGGGTTTTTGTCCAGGTGCACTGTGGGGGAGGCCCCCATTTGCAAATGGAAAACCACTCACAGACTAGCTAGAAATAGGTGAGAATGTTGGAGGGATTTGTGTGTGTGTGTGTGTGTGTGTGTGTGTGTGTTAGCACACCTGCCCTCCATCTGAGAGTACAATTCCTACATTCTGGGAAACTACAGGACAGTTCGTGGAGCCAGGGTGCTTAAGTGGAGACATTTCTTCTCGGAATCAGAAGCTTGAGGAAAAAGACGTCTAGTGAAAAGGGCCCATGAACTGAGAATTACTGTGACATGGAGCACTTTACACTGTTACACCATGGGAAGATCTGCCTTGTGCCGTCTTATGTAGCAGGGCAAAAGCTTTCTCTTCCTCAGATGTACTTCCTCCTGGCAGCTGCTCTTCCCCTGTGCATTGCAGCCCGTCCACCCCGGGGAGAACCAGCACCAGTCCAGAGAACACCCCCTGTTCTGTGAGCATGTCACATAGGTCTGGCAGGCAGTGCCTTTTGTAGTCTTGAAGGCAAATCAGACGGGTTGTGACAGGTGCAGAGGTGGGAGAGCTATTCCTGATGCTGGATGAGTGCCTCATGTTCCTCAGAAACCCAGCATTGGGAAGCAGGAATGACGCCAGGGCTTAGCTCCTCTCTCTCCAACATCCCCCCCACCCCCCGCCCCCACACCAGACCTCAGGACAGGCAGCTAGCTCCAGGCTCTAAGGCTGACTAGGGGCCGCATTGCAGACTGGTAGCTCTGACTGTGGGAAGCACTGGGGTCCACCAGGAAGGTAACCCCTTTATAGAGTCCGAGGAGCAAAAAGGGTAGAGGGAGACCAAGTCTCACAGTGTCCTGAGGCTTGATCTCTGCTCTGCCACAGGTGCCTATGACCGTTTCCTGCCCTACATCCTCATGGGAAGCCTGACCATCCTGACGGCCATCCTCACCTTGTTCTTCCCAGAGACCTTTGGTACCCCTCTCCCAGACACCATCGACCAGATGCTAAGGGTCAAAGGGTAAGAAGGCCTCCTTCCTCACAGTGTGGATGCCCTGGGTCTGGGCCGGGGCCTGGCCAGGTTTTGAAGGAGAGCCCCCTGCAGCCTGTCTCACATATGCCTTAGACTAGTTTAACAATCAGGGGTTATAAATGGACATGGTCTGATCCTGTGTGGACATAGCTCAATGTTCATCTCCATGGCAACAGCAGCTCTGGGATAGCACAGAGACCAAAAGAAACTTTTCAAAATCTGCTGCGTGATTTTTTTTCCCCAGATGTAATTTGTTTGCTTGCTTGTTTGTTCATTTCAAGACTGGCTGACATCTTTTTAAGATTCTTTGCTAATGTTTGTTTTGCTTGTTTTGGTAGAATAAAATACAGGCAAGCCTCAAGCCACACAAGAATGTTAAAAGATGGAGAAGAAAGCCCCACAATCCTTAAAACCACAGCCTTTTAATACAACCTGAGTAAGTGAAAAACTGAAGAGGAAAGCCTACATCTTGTCGGAAACTCAGAGTCCTTCAGTGAGGAAGAGCTTTGCTGTTCTGTTGACCTTCCTGAATGACTTGCTCATGGATGGGCCCCCAGACTCAGGGTGCCTATGGTCTCAGAGCACCAGTTTTCTTCCAGGGACATGTGGCTACCTACAGACAGTGTGCATGTTCTGACTATTACAATGGTAGACTTGGCACTTCCCAAGAAGTTAACAAGTCATTGGAACCAACGGATTTGGAAGAATATGAGAGGCATCAGCTAGATGTTTGTCTGTCTTTTTCCCCTCAGAACTAGTGGTGGAACCCAGGGCCTTGCGTACGCTAAGCAAATGCTCTGCCTATGAGCTGCATCCCCAGCCTTTGTTTATTTTGTTTTCATTTTGAGACAGGGTCTTGCTCAGTTGCGCAGGCTGCAGCTGGCCTCAAACCTGTAATCTTCCTGCCTTGGCCTCCCAGGTAGCTGGGATCACAGGCATGTGCTGCTGCACCCACATTGTTGTTGTTGTTGTTAGGTGCCA
>VMDO01000815.1:243509-254178 GCA_007922755.1 Pedetes capensis
TGTACAACAGGGGAAACACTATTGTCAGTGCTTCTCTGCTGTTCATAGGGTTTTCAATGGCAGATTGATTTTTGGGAGGGGGTTGCCAGGTCCTTCTCCCAAGCCTACAGCTTCTGGTGTTCCCAGGCGGTCTCCCATCCAGGTACTAACCAGGCCCGACCCTGCTTAGCTTCCGAGATCTGACGGGATCGGATGTCACCGGGCTACAGCTGCAGGCCACATAGATGTACTTTTTAATTTTATATTACCTGATAAGGCCTGATAAAACTAGAGGTCTGAGTTTTTTCCCTCCTTTCTCCAAATGATGGACTTTAGAGGAAAAGAAATAATTATACAGGGACTTTGATTTCTTGCCTTTTCTTGATTACAAAGGACATTAACTGAGATTGTTGCAACCCCACAGCAGAAGAGCACACAATCTAGGGAAACCTAAAGATAATTAAGATAGGCAGTCTGAGCAGATACAGAACCCCGGCAGGTGCACTGGTTGTGACCACTCAGTCTGACTGCTGGGTGAACTTACTGACATTGATTGGATGAAAGCCCTGGGCTTGTCCAGGCACAGAAGAAATGCATCACTGACTCTGCTGTTTTTGTTTTCCACTGCTGTGTAAATCAAAATTTCTGGCTACTCTAGTCACGTATCTGTGGTTTGATGTCAGTGTGTCATTGAGAAATTGTCTCTTCTCTCAGAACTGTAGTGAGGGTTTTGTTGTTTGTTGCGTTTCCTCTTTAAGTTATTTGCCCCTCAGCTGAGACTTGGGAATGGTGGATACTTCAGCCTCCTGCCTTTATCCTTTCTCAACCAAGAATTGCTCTGGAAATGACCTGCAGTTGCCACTGTATTAGGTCTTCCCAGCCTTAGCCACTAGCACTTGTTGAAGTGCCAAAAACAATGTCATTGTGTATATTCTTTTGTGATACCCAGTCGTGGGGAAAATTACAAAAAAGAAGCATAAGCTGTGCTCACAGTCCTTCAGAGTTGCTCACTTGAGTCATGTAGCATTATCAGGAGGTATTCTGTGTTCAGTGTAATTGTCTTCTCTTTGATTATGTTACCATGGCACTCCTACAGCATATGCTTCACCTGGTTAAAAAAATACTCTTGTGAAACCTACTGAAGTGCCTTAGGAAATAAATTTTAATAAACAAAATGATTTTTTAAATAACAGCCCCTGCTGATAATCTTTTTTGCGAGAATTTAGTGAGCTCTTGCTACACTATCACCTGACTCTTATTGATTTGGGCTAATTCTAGCAGTAGTGTGGGATTAGATTGTAAGGTTAAGATTTAAGCCCTGTGTACTAGAAATCTCTACTAATCAACTATGAACCATGCCAGCCTTCTTACATGGGTTACCCTGAAAGCACAGCCTGAGATGCATGCTTCTGTGCAGTTAGGTAGTTTACATAGGTACAAGACTCCATAGAATAGGAGTAAAGGACATGGGAGAAGAATAGGGAAGAAGGGAGACCCAGTACCAGGATGCATTATGAGGTTGGGTAGTGTTTAGACAGGGTGCTACAGCCAGAACTCATGAGGAGGCCTATAAAATGCACCTGAAAGCCATCTGCCCCATGGAAAAAGATCTAGATGGACAACACAAGGGCACGTTGCATGTCGGAACCCTCAGCATTGGGCTAAGGTAGGACATGAGGTAGCCCAGCTTCCGGGACACTGTTGGCTTTTCCACTCCACTCAGAGCCAGTTCTGTGCTGAGTTCCTGCTGAACTGACCTCACAGAGGCTCCAGATTCCCAGCTGTGGTCCTGCTGCCCTTTCTCATGTCACATGAGGGAACCCATTTCTGCATTGTCTCATTCTCAGTGACTCTGCTTCCAGTCCATGGCCTTCTAAGGGCAAAAACTGTCCTGCCTGAATGCTTTCAGCTCTCTTGTGGTAAGACAATAGCTCCAGTCAGCTGCTTCCAGGGTTGATCCAAGTGGCCAAAAGTCCAGGCATTCTGTCCAAGCCTCCTGGGCTCTTGTGTGGGTTGTTTCTACCAGAGCAAGACTTTGGGAAGACTGACCGGGTTATCCTGACCAGGGATCTCCACTCACTAGAGACACACATAACCTGTAGTCATAGACAGTCAGTGAACGATGAGGTGCTGAGTTAATACCCATGATAACCAGGAGCCAACATATCTGTCAAAGTAGGAAAGACAAGAAAAGGAAATGGAAGAATTTAGGTTTTAAAAGAGAAGTGAGGAAAGGTTTCCCCATAACCTTCCTATTCTTGGCAGTTAGTTTCTGTTTTCATCAGGCTTCCTTCAACATTTGTTGAATTCCAGGAGGGCTGTTGTTTGCCAAAGAGAATTATTCTGCTTAACACAGGGTGTGTTAGTGCATAAGATGAGTGCAGGGTCTTGTTCTCCATCAGGTAGTAAGAAGCATGACTGTGTTCTAGGTGTTTGTCTTTAGTTGCTTTTCCTAAGAGGCTCTTCTTTCAGAACTGTAGTGAGGGTTTTTTTGTTTGTTGCGTTTCCAAGAGGCTTGATGCAATATATCTGCAACACCTTATGTTGTATGCTATTGCTATAAAAGCACTTGGGAAAAATCCATTTATTTTTCTCATTTAATTCTCACAGAACTCACATGAGATTGATAGAGGATGTCTAGGATGACAGAATCACAGGTTTTTCAACAGAAATCCTATCTTCCTGGAGTCAAGCAGAGCTACCCCTGAGGATTTCATCTCATGAAGAAGGAACTTTAGGAATCATTTCTGCAGCCAGAGGGCAGCACCAGGCACTTGATTAGCTCTTTACCCAAGAAATCACACAAGAAACTCTTCTCGTGGGTATGTGGAGGAGGTGTGAGAATATACACCTCAAGGACAGACTGCTACATGTCTGCTGCAGTAACAATTCTGTAGGGCTAGTCTGCTAAAGGGCTTGGATTTAGCTCAGTTGGTAGAGCACTGCCCCAGCTGTCTCAAGTTCAATTCCCACCACCACAAAAATGGGAGAAGGATGTGGCAATCCACTCTCGAGGCAATCCACTCCCGAGGCAATCCCAAAACAGCCATTGAAAACCCTACGACTCTCAACGGCACCTAACAACAACAACAGTCTGCTGAAGAGGCTTGGAACATTTGATGTTCATGCAACCTTAAATTATGAACAAAATAGTTCTGAATATTCCAGATGCCCTCATAAAATTGCTCTCTCCTTACCAAACAAGCATTTATAAGGTAAAAACTTATAAATATTTCTCACTAATACCATCCATATAAGAAATCAACATAACATTATGCACTTCAAAAATTGATGAAGAGAGCAGCAGAAGATTCTAAACCTACCCCCAATCTCTTGGGCCATACTGAAAAATCAACATCTGCCAGTTTCCTTAATACTCTTAAATCTGGTCCAAAACAATCTGGTTTAAAGCCCCTATTTCCCTCTTCCAATGGGAGAAGAATGTGGCAGTCCACTCCTGAAATAGCCATTGAAAACCCTATGAGGATTTCTATGAGTCAGACACGGCTTGTTGGCACCTAACAATATTTCCCTCTTCAAAGATTTCTGGAAAGCACCATAGAAAACAAATGGATGAAACAGAGAAAGTAGATAATGGGGATGACTTTCTAAAAGAAAGGAGACCTGCCTAGTAGGCAATGCTAGTGGGAGTCCTTCAAGCTGACATGAAGGGACATGGGACAGTAACTTGAATCCAAATGAAGGATGAAGGACTAAGGTACAGGGCAAAGGTGACCTCAGTAAATATAAAAGAATTCAGGTATATTTATTCACTCCTCTTTTTTCCTATATGATTTAAGAGGCAACTGCATAAGGCTTTAATGATAAGTTTGCATCGATGGGCTCACAACTTATAAAGATGTAATTTGTGACAATGACAACCTAAAAGGGGCAGAGCTAAATAAGAACAAAATGTATATTATTGAAATTAATGAGATATTAATCAGGCTGAGATTGTTATAAATTAATATGTGAATTATTATCACCAAGAAAACCATTACAAAAATAACTCAAATGTATATAGTAAAAAAGTAAAAAAATATAATTTTGAAATGACACCCTAGAAAATATGTATTTAAGACAAAAGAAGACAGGAATAGAAGAACTGAAGAACAAGAAAGGTCAAAGACAAACCAGGTGTCTTTGTGCATACCTGTAATCCCAGCAGTCAGGAAGTTAAGGCAGGAAGATCACAAGTTCGAGGCCAGCCTGGTCTATGTAGTGAGTTCCAGGCCAGCCTGCGCTATGAAGTAAGACTGTCCCAAAAAACAAAACAAAACAAAACAGAAGGAAAGAAAAGTAAAATATAGAAAACAAGTACCAAAATGGTAGCAGTAAGCCCTTCCTTATCAATAGTCATATAAAATGTAAATGTTACTCTTCTATTTAAAGGCAGAGATTGACTGCATTTTTAAAAAAGCACTATCCAACTGTGTGATGTCTATAAGAGATTCAATTTAGAGTCAAAGACATAAATAGGTTGAAAATAAAAGGATAGGGAAAGATAATCCATGCAAACAGTAACTAAAAGCTTAAATGGCTATACTAATACTAGACAAACTTTAATACAAAAATTGTGACAATGACAAAGTCATATTATGGTAAAAGAGTCAATCTATTGAGAAGATACAACAATTATAAATGCTTTCTCATAACAGAGCTCCTAAATGCATGAAACAATTTTTTGAATAGAGAGGAAAAATACACAGTTCAACAATAACAGTAGAAGACTTCAACACTCTACTTTCAGTAAATGGACAGAACTACTAGACAGAGATCAACAAGAGAAGCTGAGGATTTGGCTTAGTGGTAGAGCACCTCCCTAGCATGTGCAAAACCCTGGGTTTGATCTCCAGCGTGCACGACAGAGAGACGAGAGAGAGAGAGAGGAGAAAGAAAAGAAAGAAAAAAAGGAAGGAAGGAAGGAAGGAAGGAAAAGGAAGGAAGGGAGGGAGGAAGGGACGGGAAAGAAAGAAAAAAGAAAAGAAAAATGTTTCTTTCCTTTCTTTTTTTTCTTCTTTCTTTTTCTCAGTACTGGAGTGTCAAACCCAGAGTCTTGCCGATGGTAGGCAAGTGCTATACCATCGAACTGCACTCCCAGCCACTTTTTAAATTTTTTGAGACAGAATCCAATTTGCACAGGCTGCCTCTGGCCTTGAACTCACAATCTTCCTGCCTCAGCCTCCCAAATCGCTGGGATTACAGGTGAACACTATGCGCCTGGCTTATACTTTCTATAGTGATTTTATTCCTTATAATAAGTTGTGAAGTGATTTTTAGTCTAAAAATAAAACTGAAGGGACTAGGGATATGGCTCAGTGGTGCAGCATATGTTTAGTGTACACAGGCCTGAGGTTCAATCCCCAGCACCAAAAAAAAAAAAAAAAAAAAAAAAAATTTAAAACTATAAATATTTATGTAAGATATATACAGTGATTAATTCTAGAAACAAAGATGGGTTATTTTCTTCCATGTACTTTTTGTTGTTGTTAGGTGCTGTCCAGGCTGTGTCTGACTCATAGCGACCCTGTGTACAACAGGCGAAAGAGTATTGTCAGTGCTTCTCAGCTATTCATAGGGTTTTCAATGGTGGCTTGATTTTTGGGAATGGGTTGCCCCGGTCCTTCTCCTATGAATTTTTTAGTAGGCTCTAAAACTCCTCTGACCCTCATATACTTTAACGCATTTCAACACCTGATGTGACACTGCCCGCTTTCTATTTCTCCTTTCCTGCCTCTGTCCATACACTGTCCTCCTTCCTCTCTAAGTACCCCAGTTCTGCCCACATTCAAAGTTGACAAGGACATCTTCTTCCTGCCAGGCTCCATAATTTATTGGCTAAGAGCGTCAACCTAAAGCAGACAGATTATGAGGTCCTAAAGTAGACTTCTCCACTGACTAGCTCTAGAACTTCGGACAAGTCACCAAATTTTCCTGAAACTCAGTTTCCTCATCTGTAAAATACCTATTTCATTGAGTTTCTATAAAGATTAGATTATATTATGTGTGTAACTGCAGCCGTATCACTGTGGCATCCAATCCTGTTAGATCTCAGAAGCTAAGCAGGGTTAGGCCTGGCCAGTACATGGCTAAGAGACCACCTGAGAATACCAGGTGCTGGGAGAAGGACCCAGCAGCCCACTCCTAGAAACCAATCAGCCATTGAAAAGCCTATGAATAACAGAAAAGCACTAACATTAGTGTTTCACCTGTTGTACATAGGGTTGCTATGAGTCGGACACCGACTTGACAGCACCTAACAACAACAACATGTATAAAGTGCTTGTTGTTGTTGTTGTTAGGTGCCATCAAGTTGGTATCCGACTCATAGCGACCCTCTGTACAACAGGGATAACACTATTGTCAGTGCTTCTCTGCTGTTCATAGGCTTTTCAATGGCGGATTGATTTTTGGGAGGGGGTTGCCAGGTCCTTCTCCCAAGCCTACGGCATCTGGTGTTCCCAGGCGGTCTCCCAGCCAGGTACTAACCAGGCCCAACCCTGCTTAGCTTCCGAGATCTGACGGGACCGGACACCACAGGGCTACCGCTGCAGGCGTGTAAAGTGCTTATCGATACTCAATTTGTGTTGACAGTAATAACATTTCTATTCCTCCTCCTCCTGATGTCCTTGATGTAATTATTGACTCTACAAGTAATTAGTTCCTATCATATTCTCTTTGCTTCCATGAGAAAAATTATAACTACTTTTGGGAGTAAAAACAGGCCCATTATCTCTAAGGTACTTAATGCACTCACTTTACATTTGGCAGTATTTTCTTATATTTAACGCACTTTATATTTGGTAGAATTTTTTATTTAACAAGTACTTTAACCATTTATCCCTTTATGAGAACTCTCAGAAAAACATTCTTTTTCTTTTCTTTTATGTATATTTTTCTTTTATATATATAAAACACACATATATATAACATATATGTTATATATATAACATATATATGTTCTTACACATATATACACATACACACACACATATACATACACATCTCTATGCATATTTTATTTTATTTTGGTGCTGGGGCTGGAACCTAGGGCCATTAACACGCTAGGCAAGTGCTTTACCACTGAGCTATACCTCAGCCCCTGACAAACATTATTCATGAAGCCAGCATCTACTTTTCCCATTTCGGTCCAAGCAGATTAATGGTACCTGGGTTTCCTGAGAGCATGATAACAAAGCTATAGTCCCACCTCTCGTCAGCCTCTACAGTTCACTTTGAGATGTGTATGGGCTGCCTAGGGTATACAGTTACGGAGGAAATGTTATGCCTAGCCAGGCACCCTGGCTCACATCTGTAATCCTAACATCTCAGAAGGCTAAGGCAGGAGGATCACAAGTTCAAGGCCAAAGGCAGCCTGTGCAACTTAGTGTGACCTTATTTCAAAAAATTAAAAAAGGGGGCTGGGATGCAGCTCAGTGGTGCAGCACTTGCCTAGGATTTGTGAGGTCCTGGGATCAAGCCCCTAGTACTGCAGAATAAAAAGAAAAACCAGTTATGTGAGGCCTCCTAAAAAGCTCAGTGTTCAAATACTTGTGTCATAGCCATGGTTTGTGCTCACGCCTGCTTCGGTAGAAAGAACCAGTGGTGGGCCTGAAGAGCTCTTCTCTGCACAGGTGATTTGCTCAGACAGGCTGCTGGCAGCTGAAGCTCAGTGACAGGGCCATCCTACACCATTTGGCTCTCCAAGGACACCTTGTGCAGAGCGGCTGAACTTGGGTAAGAGTGCCTTTTGCAGTGCTAGCTTCTTTTTACTACAGAATGACAAAGATTCCTATCTGTGCTGGCTAACAATAAGATTTTTCATCAAGGACACTTACAATAGGTGACTGTCTTCCCAGAAAATCAGGGCCCCTCAAAGAAAAATTATTTACCTTTGATGGTTCAGGAACAAATTACTCATGCCATTTTAATTTTTTGACTTTTGACTCCTCAGAGAAGTTAAAGGACATCTTTTGCTACTTGTAGGCTGTATTTTTCTAAAGGGAATCAGCTCTAGTATTGAGCTCTAAATGAAGGATTGAGGGTCATCCATGGAACGAGAGTTTTACAAACAAGACTAGACCCTAGCCTGCAAGGAGGACACTATTAATAGCTTAGTACTAAAGCACAAGCATATCTATCTTAAGACTGAGAAAGTAGACATGGAGATTCCTTGCCCACCTGATACTTCACTCAACATCTGCAGAATTGAAGCCCTCCAAATTCTTCTTCCAAGGCTCTCCAGCTCAATGTAGGGCATATGAAGGATAAAGAGGAGCAGAAGAAGGACTAAGTAGAGAAAAACTCAGATCAGGATAGGAGAGAAGGAAGGAAGAAGGATCAGGAAGTTACAGCCTCAGCCAGTAGAGTGGTTCTGACAGTGTTGGCCAGGCTGACAGGAAACCCCAGAGCACAGACTGCCTGTTGGGGAAGTCCCACCTGTTACTCCCTTTCATAGCATTTAGGATGGTATTCTACATTTGACTGATTATTTTTGATCACTATTGAATTCTTAGCTTTAGCATGGTGCCTGCATTTTGTAGTTGCCACCAAGTATTTGTTGGATGAAGTATCTAAACGGGTTATTTGATTTTTTTCATTTTTATTTGCATCACACACCAAGTATAGAGTTGGCATTCTGATTTTATGCAACAGTGCCAGCCTTCCTGTTGTTATGTGCTATCGAGTCGGATCCAACTTATAGCCACCCTATGTACAGCAGAACGAAATGCTCCTTGATGCTGTGCCATACACATGATCTTTTTATGTTTGAGCTGTTGAAGCCACTATGTTTCTTCTCATTTTGAGTCGTGCCACATCAGCAAAAAGAGGTTCCAGGGGCTTTACTCCAATCCCACCATTATGTCTGACTCTACTTTGAGGAGGTAGCTCTTCCCTAGTCATCTCTTAAATGCCTTCCAGCCTGGGGGGCTCATTCTTCTGCACTACATTTGACAGTGCTGCTCTGCCATTCATAGGGTTTTCAATGGCTAATTGTTTCAGGAGTGGGCTGCCAAGTCCTTCTCCCTTCCTGTCTCATTCTGGAAGCTCAGCTGAAACCTGTCCACTGTGGGTGGCCCTGCTGGTATCTGAAATAGCAGTGATAGAGCTTTCAGCAACACAAAAGCCCCTACAGCATGACGAGCTAACATTCTGGAACACTGAAAATCAGTGAAATTCTTGGTCACACAAGGTCAAGGACCAAATCTGGACCAGGCAAAATCACCAAGATGAAAGACACCAGGCCAGCCTTCACCTCCTGGCCCTCTGCTCACAAGTGTAATGTCTACAAAAGGAGACTAGGATTTGGCTTTACCTTCATGAGTCTCTCTCTTTTCCTGGCCTTCAACTTCCCAGACATGCTATTTATGCAAAAGCAGCATGAGCTCCATTTTGCAGTTATGGAGTCAAGGACCTTTCTATAATGAGGAAGAGTTTACTCCAAGGCTTGCCTTTGAAAAAAATTTTTTTTTCCTTTTCCCTCCATACTACAAACTGAAAGCATCATCTTCTGCAGGGGAACCAAGGACTGTTGTTTCTCTTGAGGTCATCCTTTGGCCTGCCCCACTCTCCTACCTGCTCCTAAGGGAAATACTGAAATCCCCTCCATCAGCCTGAGCCTAACACCTCCATCATGCAATGAATGTTCCAGATTACAAGCATGTGAAGTGACTCTAGACAAATTAAACAGCTTATTTTGGTTTTCTGCTCCCATTTTCAGTTGGCTCTGTGCCGTATGACAAAAGCTGTTTTATATTTGTTTTATAACAAACACATATACAGCTAATTGTATTTGGAGTATGGAGTCTTGTCAACGTTTTCCAACAGCAGGTGGGTAGAAATGCTTGCACAAGTATTTTCAGGCCTCTGGCTGGTGCTGGACAGAGCTGTGGGGAACTGCATCAAACTTTGCTGGAAGTGCCTGCATTAGCAAAATTCTGGCCTGTGGCCTAATTATTACTGTTGTTGTTAGGTGCCGTGGAGTCGGCATCCGACTCATAGCGACCCTCATAGGGTTTTCAATGGCAGACTGTTTCGGGATTGACTTGGGAGTGGATTGCCAGGTCCTTCTCCCATTTTTGCAGTGCTGGGAATTGAACTTGGGACCTCAGAGACTGCAGCGCAGCGCTCTACCAACTGAGCTAAATCCCAGCCCCGGCCTAATTATAGCAGGTAATTATTCTGTGAAGTTTGAGGTGCCTTCCAAAAGACTATAGTGGCTCCTCAGTGCTTCTATGTGTGGAGCCGGCCCAAACTTTGAAAACTCTCCTGCTGTCATGGAGACACCTCCACTTTCACCAATTGGCCATTAGACAATGTCTATCATCAAGCATTCCTCACCAATGACTCACGTGGTTGCTGACCTCAAGGAATCCACTTAGAGGTTGACAAAAAATACTGTGCCAAGTATTTCTTCCTTATGTTCTCTTCCTAAAACCCCGAGGTAGGTATGACTACCAGCCCATCCCACAGGTTAAGAAACTAGTTAAATTGTTGTTGTTGTTAGGTGCCGTCGAGTCGGTATCCGACTCATAGCGACCCTCTGTACAACAGGGGAAACACTATTGTCAGTGCTTCTCTGCTGTTCATAGGGTTTTCAATGGCAGATTGATTTTTGGGAGGGGGTTGCCAGGTCCTTCTCCCAAACCTACAGCTTCTGGTGTTCCCAGGCGGTCTCCCATCCAGGTAC